>JAODVO010004853.1:0-10583 GCA_025400055.1 Notarius lentiginosus | reverse complement strand
GTTTTAGTATAGCGGAAATGGCGATGAGACCGATAGACTTCCTGCTGTGACGTCACGGATGTCAAGGTCATTCACTCAGACCGCTACCTATATAAATCACTTTAATCACAAAAATTATATTAAATTTATTAATGCTTAAAACTATTCCTGCGCCATTCTTGAGGTCTCAAGACATAAAAAGTGAGGTCATAGTTCTACATATATGCTTTAAGTGTTTTTGCTAATGTGACTAACAAGGGATGTTAGCACATTTATAGCCTCCGTAATCACACCTTGTCCTTTTGGTTTAACTTAAAATGATAAAACTGTTTATGTAGAATTTTTTTTAACTTTAAAATACAAAAATCCCACAAAATAAGTCTGTAAAAATCATCCAAAGCCTCAGTAATCATTGTAAAACCTCCTCCCTGAAACATTTAAACATAAACATAATTAAAATTCATGACCTATTTGGCATAAAAGTCATAAAATTGAGTTTTTATGGTCTTAACATATCTTAAATATGCTTTTAACCTCAGGATATTACATTCTGACCTTACCCTTTAAAGGCTGATTTTGAAATCATTTTTGGACACCAGCCAATATCTTTGACAATGTATCTTTTTCTGTTTGTGTTTTCTACATTCCTATTATATTGTCTACATGCCTAGCCCAAAGCTAGGTGATGTGACCTTTCACGCCCTTTCCGTGATGAAGAGGCAAGAAGAAAATGGAGACAATTCAGCAGTGTGTGTATATTCAATGAAGAAAATGTAGGAGGATGAAAAAATAGTGGGACTTGTTGGCACCAGCAGGCAACTGTTTTGAGAATTGATACAAAATATGTTGGGAGATTTTGGTTAGAGTCAGACACAACAGTGATGAAGGCACTCAGTTCTGAGAAGTACATAAGGAACACATTAAAGGTGCAATTGGTGATTTTTTATTTTTATTTCTGACAAATGCAAATAATGTAGAAAAATATGTAGAACATCATTTAAAAAAAAAAAAGGTTTAAGCCAGATGTTCCCAAACTAAAAGTATTTCTCAAAGCCAGGGATGCTTCCTTGGTTGGATGGATCTTTCCAAGTTGGATCCTTCAGAGGCTAGGTAGGTGTGCTTCAGTGGAAAGTTCCCGCCTTGAATGTTTCATTGGATTGTGAGTGCTTTAAGAACACCCAGCGCATACACATGCATCTGAGAAAATTCTCTGAACAAAAGAGAATTTTAGTCCTTGGTAGAATGATCTTAGATGTCAGAACAGTCCTTCAGGGGGATTCAGCTGTTAAGGATCAGTTCCTGGGACTGGCTGGCTATTGTAGAAGTTTTATACCCAATTTCTCAGACGTCACCAGCCTGATGACCGACCTGTCTAAAAAGGGGACACCAGATTCATTCCAGTGATTGGAGCCGTGCTGATGGACTTTTGCCCAGGTGAAAGTGGTTTTACATAGGGGCCCACTGCTGCATTCACCTGACTTTGTTCTCCCTTTTTACAGACAGATGCATCAGAGAGAGTCTGGATTCTAGGAGTCATTTTATCCCAAGTGGTGCAGGGGGAGAAGCATCTCATGCTGTACATCAGCCACAAGGAGAGAGGCCAAGTACAGCACTATAGAGGAGTGTCTGGCTATCAAGTGAGTGGTCCTCACCTTCCAATACTACCTGCTGGGTAGAATCTGTATGAGGGCAGTGGACATGTGCCATCCTTGACCGCCATGCAATGGAGTAGTAAGGAGTTACCTTCCCTTCACTAGCCTGGGGTGGTGCTTTGAGCAAGCACTAGCAACACTTCACTCCCCCTGGTCAGGGTTACGATCAAAGACTGGACTTGGCAGACTGTGTGGAGGAGACCACCACCTGGTGGTTCAACAGGCAGGAAGGCAGATCCAGCAAAGCGTTTGTGGAGTGTGATCGGGTACAGTACAACACGTAGAACACTGTTGGCCATCCACTGCATCCCAACCTAGCTCCAGCCATCTTGATTCTATCTTGCCCCTGGACCCAGTTAGGTTGGGACAAGAGAGTGAGGCTGATGGCTGCGCAACTCTCGCTCACTCTAATTCAAGTCACACGCAAGTCATGACTTCAAATTCAAGTCCTGTGGCATTGGGCAAGTGGCAAAGAAGCAGGTACAGAAACACTGGAAGCTGTAGTCATGAACCTGCACACAGGGGGCCCAGGGCATAGGGTTGCTCTCTGCTGGAACAAAGCAGCGGAGTTTGACAGGCCCCGGGTGTCTCAGCAGCCCTGTTTAGGATAAATTCTGCTCACCTCCATGGAGGAAGAGCTAGAAAAGTGCCCCAAACACAGCCTGCTTCACCTCACCCTGACCAGTACACCATGGCTGGTGGGGATTCCACTCAGCGGTTGAAATACAACAAAATAAGAAATTAAATAAGATAGTGAAGGTACCCAACATTGGCACATGGAACGTGCATACTCTATTGGATAAGATCTAAGCAGACAGGCCAGAGAGGAGAACTGCACTAGTTGCCAGGGAACTAGCTTGCTACAATGTGGCCATAGCTGCCAGTGAAACACATCTAGCAGACAAGGGCAAGCTCATGGAACATGGTGGTGGTTATACCTTCTTCTGGAGTGGTCATAGCAGTACTGAATGGTGAGAGGCAGGCGTTGGATTTGCTGTAAAGTCCCATCTCAACCAGAAATTTACCAAACTCCCAGAGGGCATCAATGTTTGCCTGATGACTCTTCAGCTCCCACTTGGAGGCAAGAAGGACCCAATGTTGATAAGTGCTTATGCTCCCACAATGGATGAAACACTTCGCTGAGGCCCAGAAGAAACAAGCTGCACGGAAGGCTTGAACTTTTGCCACCCCCACTACAGCACCTACCCACATGTGCCTGACATGTGCCCAGATTGGCCTTATTAGTCACCTCTGGACCCACAACCGTCACCCACGAAATTGAAATCATGGTCATTTTTGACCCCAGAGGACGAACATCACCTGCTGGGACACCCTTTCACCCTCTGTTCCCTCTGTCACGCCCCGTTCCAATAGCTCCACCAGATCACTCATTGGTATCTTATGCTTCAAGTTCAATTTCCACATGGCCCATAGTTAGTGATGGCAGATTAACTCTCCTGCCAGGGCAGGGGTTGGGGAAGTTGGAAGGAGTCAGCTGCATGCTGGACGGCTCCTCAGCCCAAGTCAGACGATCAGAGTATGCAGCAGTGGGGATGTGATTGAGCGTCAGCTGTGGGCAGAGAGGAGGAAGGTTGAACCAGCACATGATGTGCGATGATTCTCACCTGTGTCAGATTACCTATGTAGAATCAGACCAAGTGGGTGGAGCACAGAAGCACGGCAGGCCAGAACCGAGTTCTCAAAAACCTCTTTTATTCTTCACTTTTCAGCGTTATACATTTACTCTCCCAGGCGCGCACACACACACACACACACACACACACACACACACGTGTTCTGGTTGGTGGAGAGCTCCCTTCTTCTGCTCTCCCTCTCCTCTTATAGGGCATGGTCACTGGGGAAGACACACAAACACGGGTTAATTCCCTTCAGGTGCAGTGATTCTACCACTTACCTTCCCTGATTCTGCCCTCCATTCACAGACCGATGCTTGACCACGCCCCTGCTGCCACAACTTGCAATTTATTTCTATGCTTCTTTTGTTTATCTGGGATCAGAAGTCACCAACAATGGTGACCTCCTAACTGAGATCAATAGGTGACTTGGACTGGTGGCAGGCATCATGAGAAGCCTTTGGAGACCACTCTGGAGACGACGTGACATCTCCTGACACACAAAGCCACGTGTCTACAATGCTATGGTTTTGTCTGCGCTGCTCTACGGTGCAGAGACCTGGCCTCTCAGCAAGACCCTGGCCACCCATGTTCTCAGCTTCGAGACCTGTGCTCTCAGGACCATTGAGGGGGTGCATTGGTACAACTTTGTCTCCAACGAAGAGCTCTGTCAGAGGACTAACCAACTAAATATCTTCTGCACCGTCACATAGTGCCATGTTTGTTGGTCCAAACATGTCCTGTGCTGCACAGACAACCACCTGACAAGAGCCATTTACGAGTTTGATCCACCAGCGGTGGGATGGAGATGCCCTCGCAGCTGACCACGCACCCAATGGAATGATGTTGTTCATCAAGACCTCCAGTAGCTTAATTTGAAGCTGGAGGACATCCCGGCACTCAGCCAAGACCATGAGAGATGGCAGAGTTCGGTGGCAACGGTGGGCTCAACGCCATGCTGGCATGAGGTTTAGGAGGAGGAGGCGGCGGTTTTCTGTATGTGCTTGCAGAGATAAGCTGTTAATCAGAGTGAGAGAGAGAAAGAGCGCTGAGCAACCCAACACTGTGTGTGGAGTGCAAAAAAAAGTAAATGAAAATGAAAGTAAGCCTAAATGAAATGCACCTTTGAGTTGTCACAAACCGGCCTTCTGTTTCCTCATTTCCCCTGAACCATGAAAGTGTTACAAACTCATAAAACCTTCAGGATACTGACAGATTGTGCATCATATTTGAGTTTATTTAGTAAAATGTGTAAAATGTTCACGGCTCACATTTTTGTGCTTAAAGAATAAATGAAGCATGAGTACAGCGTGTTACTTTAGCAATGTGTACAGTATAAAGATATAAAACTAACTAAAATGGGAGGATACAGAACACGTATAGAAAAAGAATTCATAGATGCAACGCCAAACAGATAAAAATCCCTGCACACTCTTGTTAATGCTTAGTTTTGAGGAATTAATAATCCCGTGCACTTACATACAATATATTGCTCATAAACATAAAGCTTTCACTCTTCATCTATTTAAAAATTGAGTTCAATATCGATCCACAGCGCAAAAACAGAACTATTCTAGCATCTCTCTCTCTCTCTCTCTCTCTCTCTCTCGTGTTGTTGAGGTTGATGATCTCACTGTCGCTTTCTTGCAGCCTAGAAAAAGAAAATCATGATGAAGGGCTTCAGGTGGATATACTGAACAATGAAACTGATTTATAGTTTTCCAAAGCCTGGTGTCATATCCCGAGATTGTAAGTGAAGTGGTGACCAAATGGAAACACTCACTGGTAGATTGTTGTAATCAGGAGAGATGGACTGAGAATCCAGAGCTGCGGGCGTGTCATCAGGAGGACTCGGGTGAACCGTCTGTGTGAGAGAAAGAGAAATAAATCATGTGTTCATCATTCAGAGTGATTATTTCCACATCTGAATGTCTGAGTGAAGTGTGTCTCTGAAGACTTACTGCAAGTGTGTCGTACGTGTCATTGCAGGACCTGGTCTGAGGATGGAGAGCTGTGTACGTGTCATCAGTCGGACTGGAGTGAACTTTCTGTGTGAAGATATACAGAAGGTTTTAGGTGTTTTTAGGGATTCCTCCAGATCCGTATGTCTGAGTGAAGTGTGTCTCTGAAGACTTACTGCAAGTGTGTCGTACGTGTCATTGTAGGACCTGGTTTGAGGATGGAGAGCTGTGTACGTGTCCTCAGTCGGACTGGAGTGAACGTTCTGTGTGAAGATATACAGAAGGTTTTGGGTGGTTTTAGGAATTCCTCCAGATCTGAATGTCTGAGTGAAGATGATGTGCCTCAGACTGCATTCTATGACTTAATACATCACAGGATTTACGACTATAGCTATGTTTCATGATGAAAAGTGCCTCGACCCTGGTGTTTTCCTCATGTTCAGTATAAAGATGCACTGTGTCTCGTGTAGATTATCACTCTCTGTTGTACTGTTTTCCCGGTAAGCATGAGGGTTTTATGTTGCTGTCCTCAGTGGTTACAAAAAAACAAAGGACTATCGAGGCAGTAAGTCACACTGCGTCCCTCTGTCCTGTTACAATTCACTTACCTGCCTGGACGTGGCATCATCAGCTGAACCTCGTCTTCTCTTTCTCCTAAAAAGTCACAATAATCAGAGGGCTCATATCGCAGATATTTGAAACAAGTTAATGAAAAATACATCTGCTTACCACATGAATAAAACACCAATGATGGCACATAAACATCCAAATCCAACCGTGACTCCAAGAACTACATACAGAACGACACTTCTGCTCCCTGTGTGCAGACAAATATTAGTCAGCTATAACTCATTCATCTTTATCAATGCTACAAGTGCGATTTGTTATAATAACTGTAATACCATTTACAGTGAGAGGCACTGCAGCTGCTCTCTGATGCCCGTATTTATTCTGAGCCACACAGTAAAACCATCCACTGCTGCTGAAGCTCAACGTGAAGCTGTAATTCTGTCCAGATCTTACAGATGAGCTTTCATTCACCTTATACCAGCTGTAGGTCTCCACAGGTGGGTTCGCATCACTGCTGCAGGTCAGAGTCACTGAACTGCCCTCCACCATCTCACCAGAGGGACTGATGGACAGGGAGACACTTTTTGGAGGATCTGAAACAGATAAGAAGGAAAAGATTTTTAATTATCTTTCAGATTACTGAGGGTCAGGAAGTTACATAATGGACTGTAGTGAATCATCATTAACTCACACAGGACATTCAGAGACACAGCAGCAGAATACCAAGTTCCATATTTATTTGTAGCCGAGCACTTGTACTCTCCACTGTCCTTAGAGCTGATCCTGTCGATGGTGTAGGTTTCTCCTCTTTCTCTATACGATATTCCCTGATACCATCTGTAGGTCTCCACAGGTGGGTTCGCATCACTGCTGCAGGTCAGAGTCACTGAACTGCCCTCCATCATCTCACCAGAGGGACTGATGGACGCGGAAACACTTTTTGGAGGATCTAGAGATAGAAATACAAACTGCACAGTATGAAGGGTTTTTCTTTTTTTAATAATCAGAAAATGAAAGCCGTCATTACTTCCTGTTTTACTGCAGTAACGCATTAATTTACCTAAAAAGCAACAGCAGTGAAATTACTGAAAAATATCAACAAATAAAATAAAATCACAAACAGCAACTTTTAATTAATTATAACTTCTTTTGGTCATGTTCGAGTTAGAAAAAAAGTTACTGGGTAAACTAAAATAGTGTGTGTGCTCATATACGTGTGTATGAATGTTGAATGTACAAGTATGCTAATACACGTGTGTTAATATTAAATATTCTCGCATGCAAGTATGTCAGCTTGCAAATACACATGTACGCTAATATTCAAATATTTCAGTACGCTAGAACACTAATGAGCATTTATGCTAGTCTGGTGTGCAAGTATGATGATACACATGTATGCGAATGTTAAAATATTTGAGTGTGAAAGTATGCTAGTACACATGTATACTAATTAAAAATATTCTAGCGTGCGAGTATGTAAGTATGCAGATCCATGTGGATGCTTGTATGCGAGTAAACTAGTGGGCAATTATGCGAGTCTGCAGTTAGCTGCTGTGCAAGTCTGCGAGTCTGTCTGCATTGTGGAGGTTTAACCCACAGACACATTTAACTCTAGATACCGAGAGAGAGAGAGAGGCCACTTTAATTACTGACACATGATGTAATGAGACAATGAGCAGCTAATTTATCATCATGGTGCCTTGTACAGTTTTGGAGCGAGTTGGCTCTCTGAGAGATGTGAACTGTTCATATCTAAACATCTTTTCTGTAAAAGAATAATGAAGTTCTCTCTGCAGTATTCTGTCGGACTGAAGCCGTTAATCACGTCCAGTGTAAACCTGATCAGAATGCATCCACTGAAACTTCACATCAACTGATGACTTGTTGTGTTGCTGTGCTGCTGGTTCCTGCTTCATTACTGATGGGATTCATTTTACATGTGGATTCAGCACCAACTTTGTGTTGCTAGTTTCATGAGTGAAAGAATAAATCTGGACTTACTTTGGACATCGAGAGTGACAGCAGGGGAGCGATAATCTTCTCCCTGTGCAGCACAGCTGTAAACACCTGAATCCGTCTGACTGACTGACCACAGACGGAGAGGGTAAGAGGAGGAGGATAAAAGATTTCCATTTTTGTACCAGGAGACAGCCGGGCTGCAGGTGTTTTTACATGTGAGAGTGACTGTGTTTCCCTCAACCACTTCATCAGGAATCATCTCCACCTGAAGCGCTGAGGCTGAGAGGAAAGAGGAAAACATGCAGTGCAGCCTGTGGGGATTAGTGTCTGTTCTCCTGTTATTGAATCACATCATTTAGCTTCCGAATCATAAACCTGCTGCATTTTAACTAGCAGATATTAGCTGAGGGGAGACATGCCTCATGTTTATACGATAAATATAAAACACAATGTACATTTCATTTTAACCTTCATTTATTATTATTATAATTATTATTAAACCTCTAGCTCCAGATTTCTGTAAAGGTGCTCTGTGACACTGTCTGTTGTTCAAAGCACGATACAAATCAAACTGAATTGAACTGAACTGCCTCCCCAAATACAGCGAGCACATGTTCATGATTGTTCTGTATAATTAGCTGTCAGGGGTTCAGTGATTAATGATGCTGTTTTATGGAAGAAAGTCATTTACTCTTCTGTTTCATGTGAAATAAATATTAATCCACTTTGTATGTCATGTATGTGACTGGTATCCCAGTATTCCTGGATAAAGTGGCTATAGGAGTGAATGAGTGAATGAATGAATGTAGACTTTCACTCTCAAACATTTCAAAAGTCGTTGCTTGGTTAATTAGTCAGTGAGGAGATGCTGAATATCATGGGTGCAGTAAACACTTTGTATGACGACCTCAAGTTTGAGCAAATATGTCGCTGAAGTTCTACAGTTCTCTCCACAGATTACACCAAACACCAATCCAGGACATTAAAACTGAATTTAAACCACGTAGCTACTTACAGCTCAGACTGAGCCGCTGCACATAAAGAACAATACACTGCCATTTCACTTTAACTCTTTAGAAACGTGTTTTAATTATTAATTGTACATATTTTCAACATGGGATTATTAAAAAATGAGTAACTGTTTATCTCTTCAGGGTGGGTAAGTACTGTGGAGTCTCTTCTGCACATGTGTGAGGTGGCATCTGAACACGTGTTTCTTGATGTTTTTTTCAGCAATATTTTCACATGCAGTAGGACAACAGGACATGTGGACAACAACCCTGATTCTCAACCATGACCTCTAGTCGACCTTCTCTCTTCAAAGTCCCTTGATTACTAATGACGCTCTCCTGTCTACAGTCAGATGTCTCTCTTTAAATAGGAATGCCAAAACACACTTTGCCAGATGTCACTCCAGCAGTGTGTCTGTAGCGAGTCGAAGCCTCCTCGATCTTATCGATCTGATCTGTTAGTGATGTCAAAATGAACCTTTCTAAAGCGTTCCTTCAACTGGATCTATGAAAGGTTCCTGACTGGAAGCTTTTCAACACTGTGCACACTACTGCCATCTGGTGGTCTGAATGATAAAGTGCACCTGTTACTGTACTGGGTGGCAGTGCCTGCTTCTGTGTGCTTTTGGGTTACAGCTGATACATTTTCAGACAGAATAAATGCAACTGGTGACACTAAATAATGTCCTTTGAGCATAAATATGATTTAAATAATTATTTGACACTTCTAAAATATCTGTTTAGAGCAAATCTACCAAGTAAGACGCATAACAGTATTTATTCATATTAAACCCAGACCTCGTGCTTCATCTAACAGTTCACAGGAAAGACTCATTATTGAACTATAAATACAGTGTCAGTGCAATACCAGACTCAAACTGATTTATTTTTGAATATTAGTCATTTCTCCTGCCCTTAAAATTATATAAACTTAAACATGGAAAGCGTTCACATTATTAATTTAGATATTTAGCTCAGCTGACAAGTTCAGGTTCACTCAGCTGCAGTCTGGAGAATGAGGCGGGGCACGTGTAGCTCCGCCCAAGGAAGGGTAATGGTTAGGGATGTGCAGAGGTGGACAGGAACGAAGTACTTGAGTACTGTACTTAAGTATGCTTTATGAGTATCTGTACTTTGAGTATTATTTTTTTTTAAACTTCTGACTTTAACTTCACTGCATTTGAAAGACAAATATACTTTTTACTCCACTACATTTCTGTCAAGGTCCTCGTTCCTTCTTATTATAAAACAGCTTTGGAAGTGAACGTTTTTTCTTTTCTAAAATGTGATGGTTTTTTCGCAGGTGACACTGAGACAGTCGATCAGTAATCACTAGGGTCACGTCACATCCATAGACTGGATAAAATCAAGTCCGATGATTTCTCAGCAGCGTTATTTAATGCGATCAGTTGATGGCAGAATGGAAGGAGGCGGTTCTTCTGAGGAATGCGCACATACTCATGGCTATACCAAGAACCCATGTTTCAGTTTGCTGAAAGGATTAAAGATTTGTTTTGTTTTAACTGTTTGCCGAAAACAAACCACATCACGGCCTACAAAAAACCCGCGGAAGCATATTGACTTATATAAACGTTTTATTCCAAGAGAAAGCTGGCAACGAAGTTGTCTGTGCTTTTAGAGCTGGCGGTAACATTGCAATAGCTGTGCAGTCTGGTTTGTCAAATGACTTTCTATGGATTTGCCCACCAAGTTGCCGTAGCCTTGTCCATGGCTAACGTTTACACATAGCTAGTTAACTTGGACACTGTTAGTTAGCATGTAAAAACAGAGTTACGCTAACATGAATAACGTTAACTT
>JAODVO010004344.1:0-10679 GCA_025400055.1 Notarius lentiginosus | reverse complement strand
GGCCACGGGGCTCGAACCCGGACCTTCTTGCTGTGAGGCGACAGCGCTAACCACTACACCACCGTGCCGCCTAGAATCAGTCAGTAAAGCCATTTTTGTCAGTCTCTGGAAAACAGGATTTTTGATAATCGGGTAAGAATATAAAATTGGCAGGACTTGTTGGACAACACTTAAAAGCACTAAGCGACAAAACAAGATAGGGCCCAAAGGGTTGTCGGTTTGATTCAAATCTGAGTGGAAGTGCCTTTGAGCCTCACCCTCAGATGCTTTTGTGCTGTAGTGTAGTTGCCACTGCTCTGGGTGTGTGTGTGTGTGTGTTCACTGCTTCAGATGGGTTAAATGCAGAGGAGGAATTTCACTGTGCCTGAGTGTGCATGTGATAATAAATAAAGATTTAAGTTTCAAGCAAGCTTGTGCATTCCTGGTTCCTATGTTGGCTTACATTTTTCTGTGATTGCAGTGTTTGTATGAAATCGTATCGGTTTTGAAATATGACATTCAAAAAGCGAAACTAGGATAACAATAGTAGTCACAGGACACGCCCACAGGCGTCGACAGGCGTGGCCAGGCCTGCGGCGTCATCGCGTCACTGAGCCGACCGTGACGTCATCACGCTGGTCCGAGGGCCGTCGGGGCTGAAGCTGGAGTGATTAGTAGTGTGATAGGCTGCGGGAGCGGAAAGCACCGCCTCGGAAATCCCCTCCGGCTTTTCCTCATTCAGTGCGGCGTTGTGCGCGTGCGGAGCTGCGCTGTATGTGTGTGTGTGTGTGCGCGCGCGCGGGCTGCTGGGTTATATGTTTTTATTTTGAGCGCCTGGAATGCGCGCGTGCGCTGCTGCGGGTTTGACGGCGCCATGGACTGCTAGCGCGCGCGGCTCCTCGGGGCGACACTGAATCCGGCGGCGGCAGCAGCAGCGGTCTCTCTCTCTCTCTCTCTCTCCTCCTCTCCCCCCTCTCCCTGGGCTTTGTTGGCGGACACCGACATATTGAACAGGTAACAGCTGTGCTTTGGTTCGAGTCTCCGTGGTGCTGTGTGTGTGTGTGTGTGTGTGTGTGTGTGCGCGCGCTGCAGTGGACTCGGGGAGAAGCGGAAATGAGTGGCGCTCCGCTCCGCTCCGCTCGCTCTCTCGGTGCCGCGGCTCTCAGCCATTGTTTGTGAAAGTGGCCCTCGGCGGGGACTGGCGGCAGCGCTGAGGCAGGCCGAGGCCTCTGTGACTGTGTGAGCGGTGCTGAACGCGCCTGGTTTCAGTGTGACAGGGTTACTTTGTCTCTGACGGCTTTATCGGATGAATTACGTAATTGGAGCGTCAGGCGGCACGAGCGCGAAGCCGCATCGCCACTGTGTGTGTGTCTGTCTGTGTCTCTGTCTGTGTATCTCTCCGTCCGTCTGTGTATCTCTCTGTCCGTCTGTGTATCTCTCTGTCCGTCTGTGTATCTCTCTGTCCGTCTGTGTGGATCTCTCTCTCTTTCTCTGTGTGTCTCTGTGTGTGTGTGTCTCTGTCTGTCTGTGTGTGTCTCTGTCTGTCTGTGTGTGTCTCTGTCTGTCTGTGTGTGTCTCTGTCTGTCTGCCTCTCTCTGTCTGTGTGTGTGTCTGTCTGTGTGTATCTCTCTCTCTCTCTCTGTGTCTGTCTCTCTCTCTTTCTGTCCATCTGTGTGTGTGTCTGTCTCTCTCTGTGTGTCTGTCTCTCTCTGTGTGTGTGTCTCTGTCTGTCTGTGTGTGTCTCTGTCTGTCTGCCTCTGTCTGTCTGTGTGTGTCTCTGTCTGTCTGCCTCTCTCTGTCTGTGTGCGTGTCTGTCTGTGTATCTCTCTCTCTCTGTGTCTCTGTGTGTGTGTGTCTCTCTCTGTGTGTCTGTCTCTGTCTGTCTCTCTCTGTGTGTGTCTTTGTCTTTCTGTGTCTGTCTCTCTCTGTCCATCTCTGTGTGTGTGTGTCTCTCTCTCTGTGTCTCTCTTTCTCTCTCTGTGTCTGTCTGCCTCTCTGTGTGCCTGTCTGTCTGTGTCTGTCTCTCTGTTTCTCTCTCTGTCTCCATTGTGCCTGTGTGTGCTCTGACAGGCAACACTCCCCCGCATGTGTTTTTATTGTCTCTTTAACTGGTGAATTTGTACCAAGAGGAATCTTTTCACCAAGTTGTCCTCAGACAAGTCAGGCCTAAGTGGTGCGCCTTTTGTAGGTAGGTCTCAGGACTTTGTCCCTCACTTCATACCTGATGATTGACTCTACACTAACTTATTGCAAAGAAACGCACTTCGCATTCGCATGAGTGTCCGAGAACAGGTTGGGTCTTTATGATTCAGGATAATGACTGGTCAAACACATCAGCCTGGTCATTATCGAAACAAAACCCTTTTGTGTTTTGTCTTTTTCCCACAGAGCTAAACTGGTTTCCTGCTCGCTCCTTTCCCAAGACAACACAATGTCACAGGGCCAAAACTTCCTGCCCAAGTTCCTGTTTGTCAGTAACCTCTTGAAGGCCATGAAGATCCGCGAGCGCGTGCCCCATGATGTCGTAAAGCCATCAGCCAGTGGCGGTCTGCTTCACCATCTTCGTGGCATGCACCGCTACACACTGGAAATGATCCGGATGAGCCAGTTTCCGCAGGCCTTCCGCGAGATCATCCAGTCGGCCATCTTGGACCGGGCTATGCAGACCTCACTGGAGCAGGAGAAGAGGCTCAACTGGTGCCGTGAGGTCAAGAAGCTGGTGCCGCTCCGGACAAATGGTAACGCCATCCTTCGTTTCTCTCTTGCCTTGACTTGTTTGCTGTGATGGATGGATTGTCTTGGATATAGTGTTTGTTTGCTGCCAGCCAATGAAATTATTAATTTTACTACACAGTAATTACTCCGTACTTAACTTTACAACTGCAGTTTGTCTGTGAAGGACAAAAAGGCCAAACGATGACAATTTTAATGACTTCTTTCGAAGAAGAATTGATTTCTAAATCATGAAGAAGTTTTCTCAGAACAGCAGGATGTCATGTCGGTCTGTTTTTGATGGACAGATAAGGCCTAGTTGTTGACCGTTACATGGTTTTTGTTATGCGTTGTGGGTTGAAAAAAAAAATTGTATTTTTTTTTTCAGTTTTGTCTGAGGTAAATGTTGTTCAGTTCAAGACCGTCTCATTGAAGCCGTGAATGGAAACATTCTGAACCTCTGGTAAGAACTGGGGCAAGATCAAAGAGTTAGTTAATAGTCGTGGAAAGCTGCCTTTCTTCTGCTGCATGAGCATATCAGAACTGACGGGAAAATCCTAAACTGTCACAGTGACGTCCCACTGCCATCCCTCTTCATTCTTTGGTGAGATTTGATCTTGGGGTCTTTCCTGGTTCATTATTCAGAGTGAGGTCTTTATGAGCTAAACACGTCCACTGTTAACCCAAGGTCACATGACATGACATGACATGACTGACACTGGATAAGTCATGCTTCAACCCCAGTCTTTGGAGTTCTTCGACGTTTTCGTCCATTTTGCTGTACTGTAATTTTATCCTGAGACCACCTGAACAAAAATATGTGTCAGAAAAGCATTTGAAATGTGGTTGGGCATAGAAAGCAAGGATGCTTGTTTATTTAGAGTTTCTTTACTTTCTGGCTGTTTTTTTTTTTTTTTTGTGCTTCCTTTGTAGATTTGTTATTTTAGTTGACATTTCTGGTCTGGTTTATGGTTGTTGCGATTCGTCCTTCACGCTGTCGTATATAGTGAGATTTTTGACAGAATCCAGGTTTGTCGATTTTGAAGGTTCTGTTCTGCGCCTGGCTTCTTACGAGTAGAATTAATCCCAGCCGATGACACTGGGACAAGGGCGAGAACAGCAGGACAGTCCACGCCGGCAGTCACAAGGCTGACTCATTTTGCTTTGTGTCCATGTTCAGAAGCTGAAATAACGATCCATGCTGATAAGGATGTGGTCTGGGTATTTCCAAAATGTCCACTCCGTACGTTTCATATCAGTTTTCCTTTTTTCACGAGGCGTCATTCATTCATTCAGATGCTGAATAACCATGTATGGGTGGTTTTATAGGGGTATTTGGGTGCGGTGTTTATGACAGAAGTGGCAACGTGACGACGGTCATAAAAAGGAGATTATTTTATAGTTGTGCACTGCGTAACACACGAGTGTTATTGGTAATGTAAAATCATCCCAGATTGAGTCGCTAGCCACGGAGAACAACTCTCAAACTGAGAGGAAAGTTTTTGTTTTGCTCTTGAGCTATAGAAAGAGTTTAGAAATATTCTAAAATTAGAAAAGGAAACAAGAGGCAGTTTCTTAACATGCCTGATTAGGGTGGAACACTTCTTCTTCTTCTTCTATGACGATATGTTTTAATGAAGCCCACTACACCTTAGTTTCGAACTAAAAATGATTTTTTTAAAAAGAAAGGATCACTCGTTTGGCCAGAAAGCGCTCTGTTTTGTCTGTACAGACTTTACATTACATTTAGTAGATGCTCTTAATCAGCGCGACGTCCAACAAGTGTACAAATCCGGCACGCAAAGCGCTGAACTTCTAGACAAGCAAGTTCTTGCACCGACTGAACACGTGACCAAGATAACACCTGGTGTAATATTCTGTTGAAGCACCAATACTCAGTAAACAGCCAAGGAAACAAACTATGAACTGACAAAGTGCAGCTAAATATACAAATAAAACTCCAGTACCCAGCCTGGGTTGGTCTAGACTGATGCTATACACAGTGGTCATGGATTTGAAAAGAACCCAAGGAGGCTCCTATCATGATATTGGAAGTTTAGCGAGCGAACACACATTCCTGTTGAATAAAGTCCCTCCCCTTTGGAAAGTCCAGCCAGTCTGATGTCTCAAGAGCTGAGCAGGGGAAGAAAAAGCTGCAGTGGCGGCCTCGCGGCACTTAATCAGAGCAAATCGCTTGCAGGGGAATTTCCTCGCTGTTGTGTTATAGCCTTGTTTTAGAACAGCTTGTTACTAGGACCCACACCAGTTGCACAACCTCGAAAAAACCCAGAGTCTTTCAACGGAATCTATTTCTTCTGTTAATAGGAGTGTAATGTAATGTATGGAATTATGTGGTAAACAAAAGTGGTGTTTTAAAAAAAAAAAAAAAACCTGTTTCATATTTTAGGTTCTTCAAAGTCGCCAGCGTTTATCTCTGAGACTTTGCACACTGTTGGCATTTTCTTAACCAGTTTTATAACACTCACTTTTCAGTTACACTTCGTCACAAGTTAATTAGTGCAATTTCATGCCGCCTTAATGCGTTTGAGATCAATGAATAATAAAAATACAGTCCACAACTGTCGTAATGACAAATGACGTCTGTCGTTTTGACCTTTTGACTGGCAACCTTTAACCAGGCCACTTGAGTTAGTTCTGTAACAAAGTTCGTATTCTCAGTCGAGCGTACGTCATCGGAACTGCAAGACACTGTCAAATTTATAACATTAGAATATTTATAATAACGATTGTGATAAGTTATTGATTGCATATTTGTGGATTTATTATTATTATTTTTAAAGTCCGTTCTGGATGATGCGCCGGTGATTTTTTTATTGTATGAAACGATTACCTCTGCTTTTATCCTGTTAAGGATTTTGTCCAAATGGAAATGTGCAGGTTGAAAAACGTTAAAAGGTTTAACTCACGCCCAACAAATTAACGTCATCATATGATTCTTAACCTAATTGCGTGTCACGGTTTTATTCAGGGCAGCTCATGTGTGTTTTTAGCAAATCCAGTGCCAAGCCTAACAGTTTGTAAAATGTAACATCGGCTTTATGGATTACACACAGCTTTCTCTGCTATAGGTGCTATGTGACAAGCGTCGTTTTCTGTACTTTTTAAGATTTCTCTAAGGCTTATTTCCTCTTTTAAAAGCTATAAGGCCATCTGTAATGGATCACTCTTCACCATTTTAGCAGCGCGTTGGAAATTCCCCAGTTCTTTTTTCGTCACACTGCCTGACTAAAGACCTAACCATATCTCTTATGGCACCAAAGTTCTTTTTTAGCAGCCCAAAGCGCACAGCTATACCCTATATAACTAGAGAACATATTTATTTCTCTCTTGGCTTTTAGCCTTTGGTTTTTTTTTTTGTTAAAGGAAAAAAATACCCTTTTGGGCTTGTGGAGGCGGCCTAGAAAAATGAGCGTTCAAACCGGAACTGCAAGTCAGTCTGCAGCGCATGCACTCAACTCTGCCCTTTTTACTCCCTTTGATTCTTGTCAGATCAAACTTAAGTTTATTGTGGGGTTTTTTTGTTTGTTTTTTGTGCAGTTCTTATGGAAGGGTGTGAATTCTGAAATGTGTAGTGTGTGTTTTTTTTTTTTTTTTTTATTATTATTATTTTTTAAAGATTTATAACCGCGCCTAAGGCACCAGCCCTAATAAATCATGCATGATTTATGAGATGCATGATTGCATTTGTAAACTTTAGTGTTTGTGTTTTTAAAAGCTGCCTCGTCGACCCATGTTTGTACTTCAGGCAAATAATTCAAGTCACGCTCTTTATTTGTTTCGTCTAGGTGATGGGAATTGCCTGCTCCATGCAGCTTCACAGTACATGCTGGGTGTCCAGGACACAGACCTAGTCCTGCGTAAGGCCCTTTACGCCGTGCTCAAAGAGACCGACGCCAGTAATTTCAGAGCACGTTTTCAAACGGAGCTGCTCCACTCCCAGGAGTTCACCCAGACCGGCCTGCGCTACAGCACCAAGGTGATTACATACATATATACTACAACATACTTGCTAAATGCCAAGCCACGGAAATGTAACAGTGGACGGAATGGAGGTTTGCGGTTTGTCCTCGAGACCTGGTGATATTAAACCGTGAAAGAAAGCATTTGGCTTTTAGCCACTTGATTTATCAAAGATGGAAAAAAACAGCTCCAGTTTGTCTACCTGCTTGTGAGCTCACTGCCTTTTTTTTTTTCTTTAAATGGTAAATCTGACTCGGGGCGTGCCTGGGGTTTCAGATTTCTCCAGGTCATGCGATTTTTATTTATTTTAAATTCCTTTTGTATTTCAGAATTGGGAAGAGGAATGGGAGAAGATCGTCGATATGGCGTCTCCTGTGGCCAGCAGCAATGGTCTCCAGTTTGACTCCCTGGAAGACATCCACATCTTCGTGCTGTCAAATATCCTGCGCAGGCCAATTATTGTAATTGCAGGTGCGGTTACCGTGTCTAAAGAATTTGTTGTTTGCGAATCGATTTGTTAACGCGCCTCTCGGCTTGCGCACAGCAACTTAAACTCGCTTTTTCTCTTTCCACAGATCAAGTGCTGAGGAGTATGAAGTCTGGTTCCTCTTTTTCACCCCTCAATGTAGGAGGCATTTACCTGCCTCTTCACTGGCCTCCAGGAGAGTGCTACAAGTATCCCATAGTGCTCGGCTATGACTCCCAACACTTTGCCCCCCTGATCACAATCAAAGATAGCGGCCCAGGTACCGCTCAGACTTGATTAACCTTTTTTTGTTTGTCTATTTTTTATTTTTTTATGACATCTCGTTCTGTCTTTTCCAGAGTTTCGAGCCCTACCGTTGATCAATCCAGGAAGGGGAGGCTTTGAGGAGCTGCGCATCCACTTCTTAACGGAGAAGGAGCAGCAACAGAAGGAGAGGCTGCTAAATGAATATCTGATACTCATGGAGATTCCAGTCATTGGCCTGGGTTATGACCCCACACAGATGATCAGGGCAGCCCGGTATGAACCACATAAGCATGATTTTGATTTCATTAGACTTGTAGATTTTCAAGATGTAACCTGGTGTTGCAGTTGAGGTTCTGTGCTAGTGACTGGAAGGCTGTGAGTTTAAATCCTCCCACTGCTGAAATGTAAAGCCCTTTTCCAAGAGAAACAGCATTAATAAGTAAAAGATATATATTTTTGTTGAGTTGGTTTGGTGCCTGGTCCTCTTAACCATGTGTGCATGACGGTTAGCTCGCTGCTCAAATGGTCTAATAAAGACTGTGCCTCATTTCCCCATCAGCCTCGATGAGGGCAATCTGCCTGAGGACATGAACCTGATGGAAGACTACCTACAGCTGGTGAATCACGAGTACAAGCGGTGGCAGGAGGACAAAGATGCACTGTGGGCACCCACATCACAGCAGGCACCGCCGCCTTTCTCTGTCTCACAGCTGTCACTGATAGAGATCCGTTGTGCGACGCCGCGCTGCACCTTCTACGTCTCAGTGGACACACAGCCACACTGCCACCAGTGCTTTGAAAAACGGCGCGCCAGCGGTAAGCACGAGGCCGTCACCAGCCGTCCCAATCGAACCAACCATGCCAACGCGCCATCCGAGCCAACGATCCCGAGCCCACGCTCGGCACCGCCGACCGCACCCAGCCTGAGCCTGTACAGCGAGACGCACGCCATGAAGTGCAAGACGCCTGGCTGTCTCTTCACACTCAGTGTAGAGCATGACGGCTTGTGTGAACGCTGCTTTAATGCCCGCCAGGCAGGTAATGGGCAGCCCCAAGGCCCTGCCCATGCCTGGGGACACGCTCAGTGGGGACCGAGCGCACGAGATCGAGAAAAAGATAGAGAAAGAGATGCAGAGCACTGCAGCGCGTGTCGGCAGGAAGCCTTTCGGACATTCAACGGCCTTTGTCCGCCCTGCATGCAGAGGAGTGCTGTCGCCCAGCAGCAGGAGCCCAGAATGGACATACCGGAACGCCCTGGTACCACTGGGCACACATGGCACACACAGACAGCGCGCCAGTGCAAACGCTCAGGCTGCCAGTTCTTCGGCACAGCTGAGAAGTTAGGATTCTGTACCATTTGTTATGTGGACTATCAGACCAATCACCGTAAGTGAGGACACACACGACTAATAATACACAAAAGCTAGTCGAGGTTCAGCCTCTGCTCTCTCTGAGAGACGGCAAATCTTAACTCTGGTAGCGTAGTCATGCCACTTGCGCTATACACGTGCACTATAACAGCATATTTTTTAGCAAACACACAATAGCATGAGAGTAATTTATGTTCTGGTGTTGCTGTTAATCGCAGAGGCAGCTCCAGCAGTGGTGCAGCCCAGACATACGTCAGAGGCGGGTTTTCAGAACGTGCGGTGTCGCGGGCAGGGCTGTGGCGCCATGGGCAAAGCCATGCTCGAGGGCTACTGCAACAAGTGCTACGTGAAGGAGCAGAGCGCCAGACTGACTGAAGCTGCAAGCAGAGGCTCCACTTCTCCTCCAGTCTTGGTGAGTTGCTCTGCTCTGTATCACTCCTCAGTGACGACAAGCAGTGTTAAAGGAGACCTGAAGGCAAATGTTTTTTATTATCAAAATTCCATTTCTCGTTTTATTAAATATCGGAACGCATTTTTGATCGCTATTTTGTCGCCGCTATAGCATATTATGAGTGTTTGAAATACGCTCTGTAATACATCAGTCCATAAACGAGATTCGTTGAGACCTGTGCGAGACATCGTAGGACGGAAGTAAAACGTACAGCGGAAATCCAAGCGACTGACATCTGCCAGTGTTCTCAAAAGACGTGCACGCCCTCTTTCGAATGCTGAAAGCCGGAAGTTTTGTTTGTTTTGATGGCAATTAGGAAAGTTTGAAAAAAGTCGGCAGTAATCGTCATTTAAACTTGTTTTTGTGCAATACTTCGTTTGGAAAACAGTTTTCAAAATGGCGGCGCTGACACTTCTTGACGTTTCGAAGTCTCGCACAAGTCTTGTGAAGATCGCGCGGATAAACGACGCCTGCCGTGAACCAAACGAACTAAATTCAACACGGCTAAAAAGCGAACAGGCCGATGATAATTAATTGCGATTAGTTGCCAATACGAGTCACGATATGAGGTTACTAAAACCGAAAACGTAATTGAATAACACGTTAATTAAGAAATAAAGCAAGTTTAAAAATGATTTCAGTTCTCCTTTAAATTGCCCCTAAATGTGTATTATGTGCAATACGATGGCATCCCATGCAGGGGAGGCCACGGAACCACCATGGCAATGATGGAGCAGTTACTGTAGATACATGAGAACTTTGGTTCACTTTTAATGAAATACAGTTTTCTAGAACCATGACCACAGTAGGAAAGTTTTAAGGTGAATGGATATGTCAGCCCTTGGTAAAGTTTGTACATACCTGATTGCACTAAAGAAAAATAATCTTCATCTTATCTGCAGTCAGTTTTCAAAGCATTTGTGATTTTGCTTTCATTTTTGCCTCAGTAATCTAACTAGATTGTGAAGCTAACATAGGATTAGAAGCATTGTGAATGTGCTCACAGACTGCTGAGCAGCATGTTTTAAAACCGAACTAACCTGTAATCTGAAAACAATGATATGGGTGAAAATATTCATAGATCAGCAGGCATAGCGGGCTGGTATGTTAATGCTCTAGAGTCATGTGACAGAACAACCTTAGTGATGGTTCAAAAAGATAATTAGTAGTCCTAATTTTTGTCGTCGTATGACACCACATTTTTTTTTTTTTAATAAGATCTGCTCAATGCTGAAACAGTTCTGTGCCTGTAGGATGGACTTATCAGATTTAACTTTTACAACAGTTCTCTGCTCTGCTTCTTTTACCTGTTACCTGTGCACTAAGCTGTAGTAGCATTACTAGATTTATACAGTGTCTTGCAAAAGTATTCATCGCCCTTGGTGTTTGTCCTGTTTTGTCGCATTACAAGCTGGAATTAAAATGGATTTTTGGAGGGTTAGCACCATTTGAT
>JAODVO010004150.1:0-10720 GCA_025400055.1 Notarius lentiginosus | reverse complement strand
AGAACCTTTTGATATATAGACCTGTCCTCTGTAGTTGACATTGGTTTTACGTGCACACCCTCTTACTCTTTCAAGCTATTCACTTGAATCCTGGTGTCTTGTAAAGAATACATCCTGGGCTTTCTAATGATATATCATGTGCTGAGGAGGGTTGCTGGGAAATTCCTACTAAGGAAATCACAACAAAAGAGAAATTGAGACACATTTTTTTCTTGGTTCCCAGAAGGTTACAAATGCAATTATGCTTAAGGACTACATACAGTAACAAATCTGTTTTGAGAAACACTGAGATATGGAGTATTCAAGCCAATTACTTGACCGTAGCCATGCCAAGAAGGCAAAAACATACATCATGCTAGAGTAAGCATCCTTCTTTCTGTTGCTATTTTTGCTACATTAACTTCATCACCTCTTGAGGTACAAAGTAGTATTATGAGGTTCAAGGTTTCTTTATTATCCCTGGAGGGCAATTACATACACAGCCAGCAGTTAAAAAAAAAAATTCAAACCAATACAACAATAACACGACTTCTGATTTAAAAGGTTTAAAAGGCTGATAGCAGCAGGAATAAGTGACAACTTGTACTTGTTAGTTCTGCATCTTAGCAGACTGTATTTGGACCCTGACGGTAACAACAAACACAACAGGAGATGACTCGGATCAGCCAAGGTTGACTGGGCTTTTTTCAAAGATCTGATCTTATATAAGTAATTGAGGTCATTCAGGGATGTTCCTGCAATTTTGTTGCACACCTTCACAATACCCTGCAGGCAATTTTTCTGTTTAACAAAAAGTGATAAAAGAAAAGGCAAGAGCAGATTCACTAAAACAGGAATAAAACATTTTCATAAAAGCGGTGTCAACATTAACTCTTTACCCCTTAATGACTACATATGACGCCCCTGTGTATATCCCTTAATAATGACATATGACGACCCCATGTATATCCCATAATGACGACATATGAAACTTGTCTAAAATCTTGTCAAAACTTTGTCTTTAGACTTTTTTTATTGTAAATATGTTCTAAGGGTGAACAGTATATACATATACAGGGGTGGCTGTAGGAACTGCTTTAAGGGGTAAAGAGTTAAAACTGTGAAACTTACAATAGAAGTGCATACGCTGATGTGCTCTCTTGCACACAGCATCAGCATGGGGCTCAAAGCACAGTTTATCAATCACAGTTCTGAAATATTTGTACTGCTGCACCAGTTCAACAGCCTGATTGTCCATCACAACAGGTGAGATGACAGTTTGATTTTTCTTCTAATATCGATGAAGATGATAAAAACAAAGATGTGCATCTTCATTTTTGCCACATTGAAGTTTAAAAAGGATGATTCGCCCCAGTCAATAAAATCGCTCACTACAGCGTCATCACTGCTGAAGAGGGACACAATAACAATAACTGCAAATTTGATGATGTGGTACACATCATGATGGCTTTGACATTCATTTGTATATAAAACAAATAAAATGGGGGAGAGGATGCAGCCCTGGGGGGATCCAATGGAGGAGAATAGGACATCTGATAAGACACCATTCATCCTCACCCATCGTGACCTCCCTGTTAAAAAAAAAATCCATCTGCCAGCAAATCAAGCCAGCATCAATGTTGTGAATGCTCTTCAACCAGTCTGCTAAAATATGGGGCTGGATGCAGTTAAAAACAGAGAAGAAGTCAATAAAAAGTAGACAGACAAGGGACTTTGGCCCCCTCCAGATGTTTAAAAGCATCTCTGTTGCATCATCCTCACCTCTGCCTGACTTATAAGCAAACTGGAGAGGGTCCAACTTGTCCTGCATGGTGTTCAAAAGTGCATCCTTCACTTCTCAAAGGTTTTCATGACCTTTGAGAAGTGATGAAATGAGTGCCACTGGCCTGAAATTGTTGAGTGTCTCTTGGAATTTTGCTTTTAAGCACCGGAATAATTGAGTCCTTCCAAAGACAAGGAACCTTATGCAGCTGTAAGGACAGCTGGAAAATAAAATGAAAGATGTCTACCAGCTGTACAGCACAGTTTTTCAGAACCCAACCTCTGATGCCATCAGGGCCAAGATTTTTCCTGTCTTTGACACTACAAAAAAGTTTCAAGACTGTGGACTTATTAACAGACACATTATTATGTACAGGGTTAAGATCAACATTTTTAAAAACGGATACCTCTTTATTAAAATAAATCCATCCATTATCTGTAGCCGCTTATCCGGCACAAGGTCGCAGGGTACACATTCGTCAGTGGTGTGCAGTGTGCCACGAATGCCAATTAGTAAATCCCACAGCCACTCCAAAAGTGCCTTTGTGCCCGCTCCCGCTAATTGAGACCCCTTTTGAGAGAATTGGTATGGATCTTGTCAGGCCATTAGATCGTTCAGCATGAGGATACCGCTTTATTTTAATTCTGGTGGACTATGCAATGCGATATCCGGAAGCGGTGTCTCTCTGCAGTATCTCAGCACTCAGTATTGCGGAGGCACTCTTCTATATTATCTCCTGAGTTGGGATTCCAAAAGAAATCCTGATAGACCAAGGCACTATATTTGTCATGCACACTGCGCGAACTGTATGAGTCATTGGGAATTAAATCTATCCACACCAACATTTATCACCTGCAAATGGATGGTTTGGTACAGAGGTTTAATCAAACACTTACAAATTTCTGAATTCAATTTTTAAGTGAAGATGCATGTAATTGGGACAAATGGCTCGAGCCCCGGTTATTTGCAGCATGAGAGGTCCCGCAAGCCTCCACGGGATTTTCCCCATTTGAATTATTATATGGGTGAAAGCCACGCACCATCTAGGATGTGCTGCGAGAAAATTGTGAGGAGGGACCTTCACCTAGTAAAAATGAAATCCAATATGTTCTCGATCTGCACACAAGGCTCCACACCCTCACGCATATAACTCAGGAGAGTTTGCGGCAGGCACAAGAACACCGAGCCCGGCTGTATGACAGGTGCGTGCCTTAGAGAGTTCATTCTGGGAGACAAAGTACTCATGTTATTGCCCACATCGAGCTGCAAATTAGCCTCCAAGTGGCAAGGGCCTGTCAAAGTCACACGGCTAGTCGGGGATGTTGACTATGAGGTGAGGTGAACGGATTGGGGCAGGGCCCTACAAATATAACACCTCAACCTATTGAAATGCTGGAATGAGAGGGTCCTTGTGGCATTGGCATTGGTATTTCTGTAGAAGGCGGAGCTGAGGCCGGAAGTAAAAACAACCAAAACCACCACCCAAACTGCTCCGGTCCCTTGTGGAGACCACCTCTCACTGGCCCAATTCACAGAGGTGGCCAAGTTGCAGGAAGAATTTTCTGATGTGTTCTTGCTCCTTCCCAGTGGCACACACCTCATAGAACACCACAGTGGGGTGGTGGTGCGTAGCTACCTTACAGCTTACCCAAACACAAAAAAGGGTGGTTTGGGATGAACTCAAGGCCATGTTCAACATGGACATAATCGAGGAGTTACACAGTGACTGGAGCAGCCCAGTTGTCCTGGTTCCCAAGACCGATGGGTCCGTCTGGTTCTGTGTAGACTGCAGAAATGTCAATGTGGTGTCTAAATTTGATGCATACCAAATGCCTTGCATTGATGAGTTGCTCAATCGATTAGGTGCTGCTCACTTTTATTTGACACTGGACTTAATGAAAGGATATTGGCAGATCCCTTTGACTCCTCTATCCTGAGAGAAAACAGCCTTTTCAACACCATTTAGATTACACCAGTTTGTCACACTTCCTTTTGGGTTATTTGGGGCTCCCGCTATGTTCCAGCAGCTCATGGACAAGATCCTCCACTCCCACAGCAGTCTACTTAGATGACATCATGTACAGCAGTGACTGGCCGTGGTACATAGAACATCTGAGGGCCATGCTAAAGTCGTTGAGGCAGGCAGGTCTCACAGCTAACCCAAAAAAGTGTGCAATTGGGCAGGTGGAAGTACGATATCTGGGTTTCCACTTGGGTCATGGGCAGGTGCATCCCCCATTTTGATAAGACAGCAGCAATTGCGGCCTACCCAAGGCCTAAGACCAAAAAGGGGGTGAGACAGTTCTTGGGGCTGGCTGGCTACTATCATAGGTTCATACCTAATTATTTGGACATCATTAGCCCACTGACTGATCTTACTAAAAAGGGAGCACCAGATCCAGGGCAATGGATGGAGCAGTGCCAACAGGCTTTCACCAGAGTAAAAGCTGCACTGTGTGGGGGGGTCACTCTTACACTCCCCTGACTTCTCTCTCCCCTTTATTTTGCAGACAGACACATTGGACAAAGGCCTGGGGGTTGTTTTGTCCCAGAAAGCGGAGGGCGAGGAACACCTGGTGCTGTACATCAGCTGCAAGCTCTTGATGCATGAGAGTAAGTACAGCACCATTGAGAAAGAGTGCCTGGCCATCAAGTGGGTGGTCCTCACCCTCCAATACTACCTGATGGGGCGCCTTTTCACCCTCTGTTCTGACCACACGCCCCTCCAGTGGCTCCACCACATGAAAGATGCCAATGCGCGGATCACCCATTGGTATCTAGCCCTCCAGCCATTTAAATCTGAGCTGGTCCACAGGCCGGGGGTGCAGATGGTAGTGGCAGACTTCCTGTCCTGTTGGGGGGGGGGAGTCTGCTGCAGGCCGGATGGCTCCCTGGCCTGACTCAGGTGGTGAGGGTATGTGGCAGTAGGGGAGTGGCCTAGCATCAGTTTGTGAATGGAGGGTGGGGCCAGGCAGGTGAGTGGCAGTCAATGCACCTGTAGTTAATGTGTGTGTGTGTGTGTGTGTGTGTGTGTGTTGTTGCAGTGACAGAGGATTGAAAAGGAGGGAGAGAGAAGGGAGCACTCCTGACCAGAACGTGCGCATGTGTGACTGTGTGTGAGAAGCAAGTGAGTGAAGCTGAAAAGCAGCAAAATAAGGAAAAATAAAGTGTGAGAACATCAACTCCCACCTGCCGTGCTTCTGTACTCCACACACATCATGGGCGTATTATAATGTCCTTCCAGGAACATTCCCTCCACATGGTAGAATCTTCTCTCTCTCTTTGGCCTGTAGAGACCAAATCTATGGAGGAGTATATCAGGGACCCCCTAGATGCCAGAATCATTTGTCGTTCATCTTCTCCCACCGGAGCTGGGTTCTTTTTTGTTGGGAAAAGTAATGGTTGTCTCTGACCCTGTCTTGACTACTGTGGGCTAAACAAGATTACTGTGAGAAACTGTTATCATTTACCCCTTCTGTCTTCAGTCTTTGAGTTGCTTCAGGGAGCAACAATCTTCACCAAGTTAGACCTTCACAATGCCTACCACCTGGTCCGGGAGGGAGATTAGTGGAAGACAGCTTTCAACACACCAACAGGGCATTATGAATACTGGTTAACCCAAATGGCATAACCAAATGCCCTAGCTGTCTTCCAGGTGCTCATCAACAATGTCCTGAGGGATATGTTGAACCAGTCCATCTTTGTCTATCTGGATGATATGCTGCTATTCTTGAAGTCCCTTCATGAGCATGTCCATCATGTCAGAGTCATTCTCCAGTGCCTTCTTGACAACCATCTTTTTGTGAAGCCAGAAAAGTGTGAATTTCATGTTTCCAGGGTTTTCTTTTGGGGGCTCATCTTGTCCGAGGGGAACCTTTGCATGGACCTCAAGAAGACTCAAGTGGTCCATGACTGGCCTTAGCCCACCTCTGTCAAGAAGGTTCAATGCTTCCTGGGTTTTGTGAATTTTGATAAGAAATTAATTAGAAATTTCAGCTCAGTGGCTGCACCACTGTCTAACCAAACCAAGAAGTGGTCTGGTCCTTTTGTCTGGTCTCCAGAGGCTGCTGAGGCTTTTCAAGATCTTAAGATGAGGTTTACTTCAGCCCTTATCCTTACTTTACCTGGCCCTTCCCTCCTTTTTCTTGTTGAAGCAGATGCCTTGGATGTGACAGTGGGTATGGTTCTTTCCCAGCATCCTGCAGATGCCAAGCTCCATGCTTATGCCTTTGTCTCTTCTCACCTTTCTCCTGCTGAGAGAAAATATGATGTGGGTGATGGAGAACTCCTGGCAATCAAACTGGCCTTGGAGGAGTGGTGGCATTCACTTGAAGAGGCCCAGCATCCTTTCCTGGTGTGGATGGACCACAAAAATTCAGAGTATGTGCAGAAAGCCAAATGTCTCAACCCTCAGCAGGCAAGGTGGGCCCTTTTTCTTTAACCGGTTTGATTTTGTGTTGTCTTATCACCCTGGCTCAAAGAATCAGAAACCAGATGCTCTGTCCAGGCTTTTTCAGAACACAGATTGCAAGAACACATCTGCAACCATTCTTCCTCACTCCAAGATTGCGGCATCTGTATGTTGGGGAATCGAGACAGTGGTGCAACAAGCCCAAGAAAGGGATCCAGATCCTGATAATGGACATCAAGGATGTCTTTTTGACCCAACCTCAGTGCCCTCCCAGGTCCTACAATGGGGGCATTCCTCATGGCTGACTAACCATCCCGACACAAGCAGGACATTTAGTGTTTGTGAAAAGGTGGTTCTGGTGGCCTGGGATGAATGGAGATGTCAAGTGCTTCATCGCTGTTTGCCCTGTTTGTGCCCAAAACAAGCCCCCCCACACACACACCCTTCTCCATCATCTCCCATCTACAACCTGTTACCACTGGCCTATTAGCTCCTGCAACCAGACCCCCAACAACAACAACTAAAATCATTGATGGTAAGCCGGTTTATACAATTAACTATCTCCTGAACTACAGTCATGTTCAGCAAGGCTTACAATATCTGGTGGACTGGGAGGATTATGACCCAGAGGAGCAGTCCTGGGTTCCAGCCCAAGACATTCTGGACCCAGCTCTCATCAAGGATTTCCACCAGAGACTTCCTGATCACCCCAGAAGAAATGTCAGGAGCCATTTGTAGGGAGGGGAGCTGTCAAGGACTTTTGTGACTGCTATTCCTTTTTTGGTTATGGGGGATCCTCAGTGTCTTTGAGGGTAACTTCTTCACAGGTTTACCTTTGGGGGCGGGGTTCACTAAGATGGCACCTGTGTTTGGCTTTGCCACTGCCCCGGCCTGACTGTCACTGCCACTGTCACTATCTCAACTGTTGGCAATTCTATGCCTACTCTTGTCATTACTATTATTTGCCAGTGATGTTTTGGCTGCCTTGGTCTACGATCGGCAAATGTTGCTGCAAATCAGAACTGTCATGGATAGTCTGCCCGGAGTTGGGAATCCACCTCCACTACCCCTGTTTGTGTGCCACTTACCTTCCCTTGGTCTATCGCTACAGCATGACTGAAGGAGGAAGTTTATGTCATCAGCCAAGAAACACTGCAAACGAAGGAGAAGTGGATCTAGGGCGGGTTCCCAAGTTAAACTCCTGCACCGTTGGAAGCAAGTTCTTGCTGTCAACTCTCAGGGCTGTCCTGACATGGGTCATTCTGCGCTGCTCCCGTATGGTGTCCAGCTGGGAAGGTTATTCCCTGCCTGGCCTTGGGGTAGTCCTGTCAGAACATCATATCTGTGAGCAGTGATTCCGGATGCCCCCTGTGGATTTCTAAGCATGGATTTACTTCGTCCACACTTTGGACCCCTTGAGCGCACAACTTCCTGCTCCTCAAACTCTTCCTTTTCATCTGTGAAAATATACTTGGTAAATACCCACTCTATTGCAAACAAGGCTTATGTCCTAAATGACTTGTTTACTAGGGAGAACTTGGACTTTCTGTTTGACAGAAACATGGCAACAGAACATGGAATTTATTCACCTAAATTAGCTGTGCCCTGCAGACTGCTCCTACATTGGATCTCCGTGCCTGTCAGGCCACGGTGGAGGTCTAGCTGTGGTGTGGAAGCCTTGCTATGTCTGCCAAGTGGTGAGCATGAAAACTTTTTCTACTTTCGAGCTGCAACTCACTAAATTTGGGCAATCCAGGCCATTCTATTGTGCCTTAATTTACCATCCTCCTGGTTCGGCTACTCAGTTTTTTATCAGAATTCTCGGACTTCCTGATCTCTTGTATCAAACTGGAAAATTTGTTGTTACTTGGTGGCTTTAACCTGCACATTGATGACTGTGAAAACCGTGCTGCAAATGAGTTTCTAAGTATTACTAAGTCGCACAATTTAATACAGCATATTATTGGTGCAACTCACTCTGGTGGTCATACTTTGGACCTTGTTTTCTCTATCGGTCTTAGCATTGTGAATACTAGTTGTGAAGACCTGATGATAAGTGATCACAAGAGTATATTTTTTAATCTTTCTGTATCTATTGATCCTCCATGCGGCGAAAGAACGATGCACTTTCACTCTATCACACAGAAATCTGTGAATCACTTCTCTTCAAATTTTAGAGGGGACTTTATTATAGGTTGTAATGATGTTGAACTCTTGCTGCAATCCTTCAATGAACAATGTTTTTCTGTTTTGGATAAAGTGGCTCCACTAAAAGTTAAGTCAAAGGCCATCTTTAATCCCTCTCCGTGGATATCGGATGATGTCCGTTGTTTAAGGAGAAAGTGTCGACTGAGTGCCTATGGAAAATCACTGGACTTGAAGTACATCGTTTGTACTTAAAGGAGCTCAGGCACTCTCTGAATGGCTTAATTAGGGAGAGTAGGTCTGCCTACTTTGCCAATGTGGCAGCGGGGGCATGGTCAAGCGGCGGCAAGGTAAGTGGCAGAATCACTGCACCTGATGTCAGTGAATGTGTGTTTGTGTGTCTTCCCCAGTGACCGCGCCCTATATAAGGAGAGAGAAAGCAGAGGAAGGAAGCTCTCTCCCCAACCAGATGACCTGTGTGTGTGTGTGTGTTTGTGCGTGTACGGCTGGTAGAGTAAAAGTCACTGGAAAGTGCAAATAAAAAGTATTTTTGTGAACTCAGTTCTGGCCTGCCATCCCTCTGTGCTCCGCCCACCCATCCGAATTACTACAGTGGTGCCGAAACCCGGGATTCCAAGCACAGAGAAGAACAGCCCCATGGAGTCCTCCCCCTTCACTGACCTGGTCCATACCCTTGCCATGGCCCAGCAGAGCCAGCACCAGGCGCTAGTCACCCTCCGGAAGGAGCAGGAGCAAAGGTTCAAGGCCCTGGTGCTGGAGCAGCAGGAAGATTGTCAGGCGTTCCGGCACCTCCGCACGTCGGCGGGTTCCACCACTTCCACCGCCGCGGGCCCTCCCCACCTCACCCTAACGAAGGTGGGCCCGCACAATGACCCTGAGGCCTTCCTCATGCTCTTTGAACAAGCAGCAGAGGCCTCGGGCTGGCCGGTGGAACAGTGCGCGGCGCGCCTCCTCCCCCTGCTAACGGGTGAGACGCAGTTGGCCGTGCTACAGCTCCCCACCGACAGCCGGCTGGTCTACGCGGACCTCCGCCAGGCCATCCTCCAGCGTGTGGGGCGCACCCCCGAACAACATCGACAGCGCTTCCGCGCTCTGCGCCTGGAGGAAGTCGGCCAGCCGTTCGCGTTTGGCCAGCAACTCTGGGATGCCTGCTGGCGGTGGCTGAGGGCTGACAACTATGACGCCGCGGGAATCATCGATCTGGTGGTACTGGAACAGTTCATTGCCCGTCTACCTGAGGGAACCGCAGAGTGGGTCCAGTGCCATCGCCCGGCGTTGCTGGATCAGGCCATTGAGCTGGCGGAGGACCATTTGGCGGCTGTTCCGACGGCAGGACAACAGATCTCCTCTTCTCCCCTCTCCTCTCTCTCTCTCCCCCTCCCCTTCTGTGTCTCATCCTCGCCCCATTCCCCCACCGTGGAGGCGGGGGCCGGCAATGGAGGTGGGCGCAGTGGTTCGGATCCCCGACGCTCCAGGAGCCGCCCTCGATCGGGCCGGAGCGTATCGCATACCGGTGAGTGTCCAGGGGGATACGTATCAGGCGTTGGTGGATTCTGGCTGTAATCAGACCTCAATCCACCAAAGCCTTGTGCAAGATGAGGCATGGGAGGAGCACAATTGGTGAAGGTGTTGAGTGTGCACGGGGATGTTCACAATTACCCTTTAGTGTCGGTCCACATTCTTTTTCAAGGGGAAAAATTTAGTGTAAAGGCGGTGGTTAATCCTCGCCTTACCCACTCGATAACTTTGGGGAATGATTGGCCAGGATTTCGGGAGTTAATGAGGCATTTAGTGAAGAGTGGGTCCTGCCGTAATTCAGCAGGGGGAGGTCCTGGTGTGGCATTGGCGGGAACAGCTGTCACAGAGCCATCTATGTCATCTCCATGTCAGAGTGAGGGGCCACTGGCCCTTCCTCCTTCTCTCGGGGAATCCCTTGCGGATTTCCCGTTAGAACAGTCGCGGGACACGACTCTGCGGCATGCGTTTGACCAAGTGAGAGTAATTGATGGTCAAACGCTCCAGCCAAATGCCACCCCGTCCTTCCCCTATTTCTCCATTATGAGGGATAGATTATACCGAGTGACGCAGGACACTCAGACTAAGGAGCCGATAACACAGCTTTTAATTCCAAAGAGCCGCCGGGAATTAATATTTCAGGCGGCTCACTTTAATCTCATGGCTGGACACTTGGGGCAGGATAAGACACTAGCCCGAATAATGGCCCGGTTCTATTGGCCGGGGATTTGCGGCGATGTCCGTAGGTGGTGTACAGCGTGCCGCGAATGCCAGTTAGTAAATCCAGCAGCCATTCCAAAAGCGCCTTTGCGCCCTCTGCCATTAATCGAGACCCCGTTCGAAAGAATTGGGATGGATCTTGTCGG
>JAODVO010003889.1:0-10766 GCA_025400055.1 Notarius lentiginosus | reverse complement strand
CTGTGTCTATGTGTCGGCCCTGTGATGACCTGGCGACTTGTCCAGGGTGTACCCCGCCTTTCGCCTGTAGTCAGCTGAGCTGGAATAGGCTCCAGCTTGCCTGCGACCCTGTTGAACAGGATAAAGCGGCTAGAGATAACGGATGGATGGATGATCTCGCTATAAACTGAACAAACTCTAAAACAGCAGTCTTTTTTTCTCTCCACGTTGTTTTAATCCTAATTTATCTTGCCTCACCACGAGAATCTTCTTGGTCCTCTGACGTTCCACAATATTAAACAAAACTCTAAATGTTAAAAAGTAGGAAACATTATTCTTTCATTAATGAAAAAAAGTGTCATCACTGTCAATTTGCTGTGATAAAAGTGGAATAAAACGCCCTTGGACGTGTTAGAGGAGAATCATTTTAATTACAACTGTCGTTCATTTTCCTGTAACAGCATAGCCTTACGTATCTAGTCATATACTAAATGCAGTGTTAAAAAAAAGTAAATGAAAGGTACATACATTGCCCATTCCAGCTTCTCGTTCTTGATTGAGTTGTACAATGCCTGCAGGGAGAAGAAGAAAAAAAAAAGATGGAAATCAGTCTGACAATTAACACAGCTGCTCATATTATTTACTATTCCACTGTTCACATATTGGTTGCGTTCGCATTTTCTCAGGCGTTTTATGATTCACCCGAGACAAAACGCCATTTCAATTCCACTGAACAATGGTTCAAGGAACACGTACGTTACACCGCTGCATACGTTTCTCGCCCCGCCGTTAACGGATTCCTGTGAAACGCTCCAGTCGCGAAGTGTAATGCTCAGGGTGTTCGTCTCACAGCTTCCTCCACCCACTTCCTTTTTGGATCATGAGTCCAGTGTGTCTCCAGTGCACCTCTTCGATTCTTTGTTGTGGGCTCGCAGAATGAAGACGTACACAGGCTCCAACCTCAAGGCACAGTGTTGTGTAATTGGACCAAAAAATAGTGAGAGCGCGATATTTGAGCGACGCAGAAAGCTCTAGTGACTTTAAATCTAATTGTGGGACTGCAACCACAATCTGATACTGACCGTGCACTTATGACGACCGCAGAAATTCAAATATTACATTGGCGTATGTAGGGTTTGATATAATTCTGAGATCAATTTCTCCTTTTTGAAGGGCAGGACACTCGAACGTCTGCCATCTTTAGACCATTTATGAACCATAAATAAAGCTCCACCAAAAAGAGCTCCATTCTGATATAGCTGCATTAACCAGCATGTGAGCACTGAGGAGAAACACAACACCTACGGTATAGCCCAGACTCGTGCGTTTGACAAAAGAGCTCTCAATCCATTCCAACACATATGGTACAAGTCAAAAATTTGGACACCCCTACTCATTCGTAGGTTTTTCTGCATTTTTTATTGACAATACTGAAGACATCCAAACTACGAAATGACACACTGAACGACGCGACACGGCTGCACAAAGACGTGACGTTTATTTTCGAGTGATGAACATATTCACAAGTGACTGATGCAAAAGTGAAAATGTTTTTTTTTCAACACGAGAAGATAAACTTCAGAACTTTGCACCACCATATCAGGTTCTTTATATTATATGGACACATCCAGAAAAAAATGCAAGTTAAATCAAAAGAATTTTAATTTGCAACCTGTTCGCCATTTTGACAACGCGCTTCAAGTCAGCGGGGAAACACTGGGAGTGATGTCATCGGAGTGAAATTTCAGGGTTTTTTTTTTTTCCCGCGGTCCGGTTTCCATCAAATCCTGCGCTCTGATTGGCTGGCGAGCGATATGGACCCCGGTTACAGACCTCTGGCAACTCGCTCGTTTACAACAACAAACATGGTAGCAATTTTTGTCAACATTTATAAGATTTATTTATAAGATTATCAAAAATCTTATACATTTTTGCCAGCATTTCTCAGGAGAATAGGATTAATTTTACAGCATGGATAGCGATAACGACAGTGTTCACAGCGAAAGCGAGTTTTACTACCCTGAGGAAGAAGAAATAAAATAAAATGCTTCGGTAGAGAGCTAAAAACCTCTAACTGTTGCTGACGCCGAGCAGAAACATGGCTGAATCCTGAATGACTCCTATTTGTATAAATAGGGGACTACATGGGCGGCAAAATGTAGTCTCCTATTTGTATAAATAGGGGACTACATGGGCGGCAAAATGTAGTCTCCTATTTGTATAAATAGGGGACTACATAGGCGGCAAAATGTAGTTCCTGCCATGGAAGTGCACTTGTATACCGAGGAGGAAGTGATTTGCATTGCAGCTGTGAATGAGGATTCAAAATGGCGGCTCGGCTCGGGTTTTCCCTTTCAGGCGCTCTCGTTTTCTGTTAGAATTTGGTAAAGAATAAATTATATTATTTGCCAGCTTAAGGTCGGACCTCGCAGCTGGTAAATAAAAAATTACATTACACCCGGAATGTCGCTAAAGGAGAACTGGAGTCATTTTTAAACTTTGGTTTCTTTCTTAATTAACATTTGTCAGTTACGTTTGCGGTCGTGACTCGTATTGGCATGTTATGTTGCGCCATGTGTGTAGTTCGTTTATCAGCTCGCCATTTCATCCCAGTTTAGAGTAATTTCGAGATTTGCCAGCTTCGTCAGTGATCGAGATTATCCCATCCGACTTTGAACCAACGCGGAGTAGCGAAGACTCGGAAAGGCGACAGGATAAGGACTGGTCCGTCGCGCTGGTATTTACGTCACTACTGTCGCACAATTAAAGCGTGCCGGATCTGGTGGCTGTTCAGAAGAATAAATGCATGTGTTTTTGTGATTAATGCATTTCCCACATAATCCTCACTCAGGTTTCAGACTGGTCTTTTGGTAAATCTAGTTTCCTTTACACTGCTGTTCAGGCATGGAACAGTTTTCCTTCAGTTGCACTACATGCAGGATCTGTCTCATTTTAAGAAAGCTGTAAAAAGACTTTATTTTAATCATCATCACACCAGGAGAGAAACACTTCTGTTTGCTATTAGCTTCCATTGTGGTCTGTGCTAATGTTCACTAGTCATGTTTTCTTCTTGTAAATTTATTATTATTATTTCTTGTATTACTTTTTATTTTGGGTATTTCTTTAGTAAGGTAACCATGGCTGTCTGAAGTCTCTGGGACCACAATGGAAACAAGTGCTCACACTTTTTTGTGTAATCCTGGTTTTGATGCCCTGTTCTTACTGCGTTTTTGCATTTTAAACAAATAAATCAAGACAGCACTACAAAGTGGCGTCCCCACTATATAGTGAGTAGGGAGCGATTTCAGACACGGAAAACGGCAGCATTCAAGAGGGTGCGTGCATCCTTTGGCACCGTTGGCCACTTTGATTTCCGCTGTACGTTTTACTTCCGTCCTACGAAGTCTCGCACAAGTCTCAACAAATCTCGTTTACGGCCATTGCTTTGACATCTGGACTGATCTATTACATGGCTTATAATGCATGGGGCCACATTACTCAATTCTGATTGGTCAATCAAGGAGGGCTTTTTTTTTTCTTCCCTTAACACGATCATATTTCTGAAATGCTATTGAGTAGTTCATTTGCTTGGTTACGGTTACGCAAATTTTGTCTCAAAATCCTCGTGTCATGTCATGATGGACGCTTTAGAAACTGATTCAGACGTGCAAGGTTGGTTCAGAAAGCGTGAATAACAAATGTTGTGAACTTGAATGGCTTCCGAAGTATGAGTTTGGCCCAATATATCGTCGCTGTCAGGTCAAAACCTGCTATGTGACATTTTTCCTCTTTTACAGGAGACGTAAAAAACTGAATAAAACTCTGAAATAACAAGTTGAGAAGCCAGTAAAAGTTTACTTGGTCTATTATTGGTCAATATCCATCAAAATGGCTAACTGCAGCATTGTATTAGCGTAAATTGCAAAAAAAAATCATCCTTGAGAATTGACCTAAATTGTCACGTAGCAGCTTTTGAACTGACAGCAACGATATGATAAACAAGTAATCGTAAGGTTCCTCATAAAATTAAGGCTCAATTTCAAAGTTTTGAAATCACGAGTGAAATTGATCCTTAATTTTATGAGGAACCTTATGCGTATTTCAAACACTCCTAACTTGCTCTAGCAGTGACAAAATGGCGATCAAACATGCATTCCTACAGGTATATTTAATAAAATGAGAGAATTTTAATGAAGTTTTCCTTCAGTTCTCCTTTAATGACGAAACCCGTTTAGTCAGATACCGTGAAATATCGCGATATTTTGACCTGATGAATTAACCACTTACTAATGAACAAGGTTACTTTAAAATGTTAATTAAAACTTTGTCTTCTGTGAATACACGGCGGTTACGTAAAACTCAAACATGGGCAGTGTTACTGTAAGAGTATCGACTTCATATTAAATTCCCAGGAGTTTATTAAATAACCAGATTTCATCTCCTGAAGGAGGACTCGTGGGGGAGGGCAGAGTCAGGGTTGGAGTTTAGACAGACATTCAGAAAGAGATGGGGAAATTGACGAGATTAGTGTTTTTTAAGATGAAAGGATGGATGGTGAAAGAGGGGGTTGTACAGTTTGGACACATTAAGAAAGATGGGGGAGTTGACGAGATTAACAGAGAAAGAAAGGGGGGGGATGGACAGATGACTGCTGTAGAGACCGCAGCAGGGACAGTTGATGGTTATCGAAGCCATGAAGATTCCACCACTGACTTCAAGTTGAGCTTTTTACTAGTTTTAACAATCTAAAGTGTAGAGAAATGAAAATATGGTTTACGTGTCATTTAGAACAGCGTTTTTCAACTGCAAAGCACCATCTAGTGAGGAGCAATTTTTTCCAAGTTTGAAGCCAAATACTAAATAGTTCAGGATGTCGTAGGGTCTCAAATCCGGTCGCTGCTTTGCCGTACACTTCAAGTGGAATATATACAGTACATTTTGTGGGTAAACTAAGAGCAAGCCTTTTTTTTTTGTTACACTTAACCCACACATGCGGGCTGAATACATAACTACATTTGTGGGTATATTTATATGGATCTGCGATGCCTGTTGGAAGAGAATAGCAGGGAGGATTGAGAATCGAGCAGCTGTGGTGTTCACACCCGATACTAAAACTTGTATCAGCGACCTTCTCAAAGACGCGGACACAAAGCTCAGAAACTCCGACTTACCCGGGCAAAAATGATACGGGATTTATCTTGTGGTGTTCTGATCCCCAGATCTTTAACCCAGCCACATATAAAAAGTTGTACTCTTCATGCTCCTCCGGGTTTTCATCTGTTTGTCCGTGTACAATGATGTCTGCAGCACAGTAGTTTGAGATGTCGGGGAATTCAATGGGTAGATAATATTCCAACTTGAATGAATGAAATAACATGTTAAGTTGATCAGCAGAGCTGGTGGGGTCATGCACAGATGCACAACTACAAATACAAAAGACTGAAAATGTACGCAGTCTTAAAAAAAAAAAATCTGTTAATGATCGTCACATTAAGTGTGCGTAACCATTCTTTGTATTTAGTTACGGCTACAACAGGGTCAATTTATTCTACTACGTCAAATTTTGCAAGTAAATTTCCTTTATAGGAAAAGAATTCCTTCTTTGTTAGTGTGTAAGGATGTAATCCCATTGAGTGTACTACTTGGTTTGAATAACTTGCTTGTTTGCTGAACACATGGCAATAAGTTCTTGTGTTAATGGACCAGACTCCACTTTTGGATCATTAATCCCTTTTAAGTGAGAATGACCCGCATGCATGGTTTTATGTCGGCTTCTGGAACATCCATATCGTTTTAAATACAATGCCTACAATTAAAACAGTTTTTATTGCATTTATTTAATTCCTGGGCTCCCATCTGTAACAGGGAGTGATGTTGCATCCCATTAATGCACGTTACAATAGGTTGTTAGATTCTACTCGAATAGATGAGCCAAAGTAATTGGGGATCTTTTTAATGGGTTCCGACTCATTACAAGTAGAAAAGGTTGAGAACTGCTGATTTTAGAAGACCTATGCAAAAAATTAGAATGAAGTTTCAGTGTTCATGAGGAATTATTTGCAGAAAAACGTTTTGGGAAGGGGAATAATAATAATAAGCCTCGGAAGAACAATATTTGGTTTGCAGGCGGTCGAATACTCCATAGTACGTGCTGCTGTTATTCACGTGCAGCCGAGTTTCAAACGGCTCTCGAGCCAGAGCAGACAGGGTGTAAATGATCAGAAACCTCACTGATTACGCTTGTGGTGATTGCATGCAGGTCAGTAAACCCACTCATAAAGATTCGAGCAGTGCTATCGAACACAAGTCGAAAGGCTCACCTGTGAATAAAGTGAGCCGTCCCAAACAATCTGCCGCCAACAAGGTACGCTGCAGATAATCTGCTCCAACCAGAAGGCTTTCTTCAGTCCGATCACTTGTCCTGATCAGCCGCTGTGTCTCTGACATCTTCCAGAAAACGTTCTCCAGCGAGGATGTGGCTTCGCTGAAGGCTCGTCTGCAGAAGCTAAAAGGACAGGCTGAAGCGGCGAGCTCGCCAACCCCGGCACCCGTGTCTAATCTTGCTGAGCTCAAAGCCCGGTTGGACAGTGCCAGGGAACTCGCAGCCAAAGCGCAGCAGAGGAAGGAGGAGAGAGTGGTTGAGGAGCAGACACAAGACCACAAAGTGGATGAAGGGTAAGACTTTACAATTGCACGTTCAGGCGTGTTCGAGGACCGAGTGTTTTCACGTTGGGTTTGTATGGAGCTGGCGTCCAGTACAAAATACCCTGTATAACTCCATCCACCGTCATTTGTTGGTGCGTTTTCTCATTTCAGTGAGAAGCTTCCTGGTTATGAGCGCTACCACACACTCGCTCAGGACGTCCCTCCCGGCCTCACCCTGCCCTTCAAATACAAGATGTTGGCAGAAATGTTCCGCAGTATGGACACCATCGTCGGCATGCTCTTCAACCGTTCAGAAACGGTCACCTTCGCCAAAATCAAGCAAGGAGTCCAAGACATGATGCACAAGTAAGGGTGCCTTTGTAAAACGGATCATCGTTCCGTTTTTTATTTTTGGAATGCTGTTTCGATCGGCTGAGCAGGCGCCGAATAATGCTCTCCTCATGCGCCGTTACTTCGCACCGTTGCCAACACGGCTCAGTTTTTCATTTGACTCGTCACACTAACTTAATCAGCACCCCAAAAACAGACGTGTATATAAAATTTGAATGATGAAATAATTATTGAACTCCGTTTTCACAAACTATTGTGATTTTGTTAGTGTCTCGCAAGCAATTTATTGTTCTTTCTTTCTTTTTAAATACTTAATTGCTTGCTCGACACTAACGAATCACAATATTTTGTTCAACTTCATCCAATAATTGCATAATATTGGGTATTTTTCTCCACCCCTGCTCTCCAGTTTACTCCACTTGCTGGAAGTTTTTACAGGCTGTTATGAAATTATGCCGGTCAGTTTGGAGCCGTGTATTGGCTCGTTTTTCTAGAATGAGGTAAATCCTTAAACCTATACAACCTTTCGACTCCATGAAATTTGGTTGTTGTGATGTTTATTTCTGTAATATCAGTTATTTAATCTGAGGGGATTCCCGAGCAAATAATGCACAAAGTCACTCGTTTCGTGCAGACCGAGGAAGTCCGTGTGCGCATGCGCAGGCTTACTGGCGGCTTCTTTTGGGTTTTACGGCAGCCGGCATCCACAGTGTTGCATTACTGACCGTGCGATCATTCTGCCGCTAAACGAACAGCTGATCACAGCGAGGTGCTCGCCGACCGCTGATGTTTATAGTTTCCTTTCCTTCGCAACATTAACGTCTTTTCTCTGTTACTGTCGTCAGTCTTTCACATTTCATTCGCATCATCAGTTTTTCTCTCCGGTTTCAAATTTATCCCACAATGCCTTGTGCGAACAGGGAAAGCCCACCACGTGATGCATGACGGAGTATCTTGTATTGCGTCATGGTGAAGCAGGAAAAAATAGCGGGGATTTTCGGGCCACGTGGCTCTAAAGCCAGTATCTCACTGGGCTGCGACAAATTGCGAACATCATGAGAGTTTCAAAAGTGTCTCGAAACATTTGCAGGGCTTCTCAATTTCCTCGCAAAGTGTCGCGCCATCACTGAAGTTTTGAACATGTTCAGAAAATTTGACCGTTTCTCTCAAAATGGCTGCAAACCCTTCTCAAGTCAGTTTCCATGAGGCTTCCTCTACTTCCCCTGCCTGCTGAGGGAAAGCCGGGCTGCGACAGCTTGCGACTAGTTGGAGACACGATTGTGGTAAAATGTGTATCAATTCGGTGTGATTCCAAGTGAAAATTGTCGCTAATTCGCGTATTTTATCGCAATTGTCTCCAACTAGTCGCAGGTTGTCGCAGCCCAGTGAGATGCTACCCTTAAATTATTCTATTTAAAAAAATAACAAAATTGGAAGTCTATGATTAAAATTCGGTAGCTTTCGGTCCACTAAACAAAAATAGTGTTGGGGAAAATTCTTTTTATGACCTAATCCGAAAGGCAGTCGAGCTTTAACAATATTCCCTACTGACGCAAACTCCTCCTGATTGTAAGAAAAAGGAAACGAACCCCTCAGACAGTTACGATTGAGAGAGCTGAAAGTGCCCAGTCTCGTCTTGAGGCTCCTTCCATAAATATTAAGTAAACCGATCCTTGCAGAAAACCTTCAGTCCAAGTGATTGAGCCCTTTGAGTTGCCTCCCAGCCGGCTCTCCTGTCAGAACTGCGGTTTGATCAACAGCTTCTGACCAGAGTTGAGAATTCAAGAGTAAAAAGCAGTGACTGTTTCTTCTTGTCTTCAGGCGTTTTGAAGAGTCTCACATCGGGCAGATTAAAGCGGTGTACCCGTCTGCCTACACCTTACGGCAGGAGAAAAACATCCCGACCTTCAGCGCTACAGTGAAGAAATCCACCTACCAGCTCACTGTGGAGCCGCTCATCGAAGAAGGTGACTGCCTCGTACTATCTGCTTTGAGAATCCGTTTAAGAGTGGCTCTGTTGCACAGACGAGTCTTTTACTCGAGCGCTTTTGCTTTACCGTAGAAACGAGCGGCACCCGACCCATCCTGTCCGCTACTCGTCTGCTGGAGAGAAGACGCACGTTTCATCACAACCTGGTTGAACTTGTGAAGGGACATCATAAGGTTGGCACCATCTCATCGCTGTGTGTAAATTTTTCCGTATAAATGAAACCAGAGACCCAACGGGATACAAGTCTCGAAACGGGAAGGTTTAGGTGTTCTAAATTTAAATTTTTTTTGCCTTCATTAATGGTGATAAATATAATATAAACCGCAGATATTAAAGTTGACCGATAGGAGTTGGGCAAACTCCGTGCACTGAGTGTATATTGATCTGGTGTTGTCCTGTAGGTGTTCTTGGCTTCACTGAACCCCCCTTTAGTGGTCCCTGATGAGAAACTAACCCGCTGGCACCCCAAATTCAACGTGGACGAGGTGCCCAACATCCTGCCCAGTGACTTGCCTCAGCCTCCACAGACTGAGAAACTCACCACCGCTCAGGAAGTGCTGGACAGAGCTCGTTCCCTCATGACCCCCAAGGTAAATGCAGGAAGAACCAATCGAAAGGAGCGATCTGGAGAGGGATATTATGTGGAATATGTCATGGCCTCCAGCATACACATGTCAGTCATTGGTTTGGAGTTTAATTTGTAGTTGAATACACCATTACACTTCATTGTTGGACCACCCACGACTTTCCTATGAGAGATAATGGGGATGCCGGTCTTTGATTGATTTTCCAGTTTAGCCAAGCGGCTATGGCTGAGGGAGCCGAGTGGAGCGGAGCGGGCTATGACCGCCATGTTTTAGTCCAAGGATAATGTGTTTTTCTGGTTCAGCGTGTGCTGTCGTCTGGTGCACAAACAACTCGAAAGATTTTATGGGCGGTATCTGTTTCGAGCACAAGCACTCGCAAGATGTGATGCCCAGCACCGTACACGCGACTCCTGTCTTTCCACTAACCACTGCGTTTTGGACCCAAATCAACATTCTGTACTTTAGGTATTGAACATGACATTACAATACTTTAGCTGATGTTTTTATCCCCCGCTGGCTGAAAGGCCCAAAGGGAGATTGTCTCATGATTTCTATCAGTCCTGTGCTCACTTTCTGAAATCAACTCCTCTTGCAATTTTTGGAGGAATTTCACAAAACTTGGCAGGATTCTTTGTTCTATGCCGGTAATACACACAGTGTGATTTCATTCAATTCGGTCACATTTTACCAGCGTTACAGCCCTTGATTAGCAAAACTATAATCCGACAACTTCATGAAGGTGCGCTCGCCTTCTGACATCAACTCCTCTCAGAATTCTTGGACGAATTTCTCGAAGCTTCACAAAAGGCCTTGTTATATGACCGTAATATGCATGTTGTGATTTGATTTTCATTTGTGAAAATTTTCCCAGAGTTTTGACAATTTTATGACTGTGTACGTTCTTCTGAAATCAACTCCTCTCACAATTTGTGGAGGAATTTCACCAGACTTGGCAAAAGGCTTTTTGTTATGACCATAATACGCAGATTGAAATTTAATTTGGGCAGATTTTCCCAGAGTTATACCCTTTATGATTAACCTATTTGGCAATTTCCTCAAGGTGTGCTTGCGTTCTGAAATCAACTTCCCTGATTTTTTTTTTTTAATTATCCCCCGCTGGACGAAAGTCCCGAAGGGGGGTTATGTCATGGTGATGTCTGTCCGTCCTGGGAAGGGTACTCCAGACCTAGAAATTCATATATATATTTTTTTTG
>JAODVO010002145.1:0-11202 GCA_025400055.1 Notarius lentiginosus | reverse complement strand
CCGTAGTCAGCTGGGATAGGCTCCAGCTTGCCTGCGACCCTGTAGAACAGGATAAAGCAGTTAGAGATAATGAGATGCGATGGGAAAATCTAACAATTCTTGTCCCGTGTTCACACTGCAGCATCAGGTTGATCAGACACCTACCCTGAACCGAACCATATAATTAGCTAAGCAAATTGGTGACTTTTTTCCAGGTTTTAAAAGGTTTGTTTAACCAGATCACAGAGCATATAAATGTGCCTAATTCTCTTATTAATTTCACTCTCATCATATTTACTGGATCAAAAAATAGACACATTTCAATTAAATTACTTCTGTTAAGCACCAAAATGACCATGTGGGTGTCCGGAAGCAAACCATGTCATTAGCTAAGCAACTTTATGAATATTTTTCTAATTTTGAGAGCTTGTTTGAACTGTTTATAAAGAGCTTTCTGCTTCAGACTTCTGCAAGCATCAATGGAGACAAGGGACAAATTAGTCATTTTATCTCACACTGGCAATATAGATGGGGAAAAGGGACAAATTAATTATTTTTCCTTATACCGGCAATATGGAAGGGGAAAAAAGGACAAACTAGAGTAGGGTTACATGTAACATTAGACATGTAATAGATTATAAATGTCGAATTGACATGCGTTTGTCTGTGTTTGTGACACTGAAGATTTGCCATCACAACACACAGTTTGTGGAGGAACTGCACTATCTAGTCCACTTTAGATAGTGGCATGTATAATACTCTATTTTTTACATTACATATTATATATCATTTTTAACACTGACATATTAATATTTTAATAGCAGAGTGTGTTGTCTGTCTATGTGTGCCAGAATATCAGTGGGTCATTGATGCCCTGCGCCTTGTTAGATGATATTTATTACTCATCCAACAGGTGGTAGGAAATTCAAACCTTTCTTTCATAGGGTTTTGTGCTAGCATCCATGTAACGGTATAGGTTATGGTATGCGATGGCTGACTGCTGCTATGGCAGAATCATATTTGCATTTTCTTGCGGAAATGCACCTCTAGTGTGATGTGTTATCCTGTAAAGCAATTTTTGTGATTAGGATGCCGTCTTCTCTGATGTGAAAAAAAATTGTCATGTATTTTAAATGAATGATACAATTAATTAATTGGGTCACATTTATATATTTAATACCCGCCTCCAATAGCATTCCAGGTTTGTTGTTGTTGTGTGTGTGTCTGTGTATTTACAGCACAAAATATGAATTTCAGCGTGACATATTGTGTCAATCTACCAGACAGTGGTGTTGGACATTATACTGCTTCTCACACAAGAAAATTTGGCTTAAGTTCACAAGTTCAGAATCGTGTACTGAAGCATCTGTTTCACTCAAACTCTACCTTTCACATTATTTAATAGTGCTTAAGTCTATAACTATGTCTGAGTTCAAAATACCAATGTGAGCAGTTTGGGTATTAAATTCTCAATATATACAACTATAAATATGGTACTATATCATACATTGCATTTTTTTCCCCAAAGTGTCTGTCAATATGATGTTTCTCACTAACCCAACATACATTCTATCCATCACTGGTTCTCAATCCTGCCCCTGAGGCCCCCCTGCTCTGCATGTTTTCCATCTTTCCCTGCTCTACCTACCTAACTAAACTCATCTATGGCACTTTTGATTAGCTGGGCACACCTAATTTAATCAAGAGCAAGTTAATCACACTAACTTTAATCAGGTATATTTGGTCTGAAGCAAGGATAGGTAGAGGATATGCAGGACAGGGGGGTTCCTGGAGAAAGATTGAGATACACTGCTATCCATCATGAACAGTATAATAACTGAGATTTAGCTTTGTGGCTAAAAATATCTGAGCTTTAAAATCTGGGTTTTGTTGTAGCAAACAGTTAAACAGCCTTTTTTTTTTTTCTAAAACCATTGATTAAGCCATGATTTATTTCAGATTCAGCCTAAATGTTTCATGCTAATTCATGAATGATTTGGCTACAACAGGTAGGCTATATAATTCCTAGAAGTCAATGAATGAACTCAATGAGTCACAGGTGAATCCGCTGATTCTTTCTTTGAGGCGCTCTAGGAAGACAGTAAAATGACTTGCTGGTGCCTTTCAGAAGTTTATTTTTTGCATTTTAGGACACAATAATTGTCTACCATCTTGACAATATAGTCTTTCTAATGAGTGAGCTGTTTAAATTCAACTTTTTCCTGCCTATATGGTTTGTGATGTCAACCACTACATCTCAATTCTCCCTGAACCCCCCACCCCCGGGGGCAAATAGCCCCTCCACTGTCGAACTCTCTCCTATGCCACTGTGTCTTTGTACCATTTTCAATGAAATATAGGGTTTCAATGATTTGTAAATAATCACATTTTGTTTTTATTTAAATTTTACACAGCGACCCATAGTTTTTTGGAAATGGGGTTGCAACTATTACATAAATTAAGAATCATTTAGTAGTGAATATTTCTGAAAATCAAATATCATCAGAAATCAAATTTCCAGACTGGCTCAATCAAAGCCCAGGTTACCAACGACCACCACCAGTACTGTGGGCCAGCAGGGTGCCGGTGGAAGCTATGCTAATACGGTGCATAGGAGAAGGAGAGGGGGGAGGTATGTCCAGAGGCAGCAGGAGAGGAGGAAGGGTTGGAGTGTGGAGGTGAAAGTTGAAACTTTGAATGTTGGCACTATGACTGGTAAAGGGAGACAGCCGGCGGATATGATGGAGAGAAAGAAGGTGGATATATGGTGCATACAAGAGACCAGGTGGAAGGAGAGCAAGGCCAGGAGCATTGGAGGCGAGTTCAAACTGTTCTACCATGGTGTGGATGAGAGGACAAATGAGGTAGGGATTATCCTGAAGGGAGAGTATGTCAAGAGTGTATGTCAAGAATGTTGTCAGTGCATATTCAAGTTGGGTGTGAGATGGAAGAAAAAGAAGATTTCTGGAGTGAAGTGGTGGAGTGTGTACCCAAGGAAGAGAGAGCAGTGACTGGAGTAGATTTCAATGGGCAAGTTGGTGAAGGGAAGAGAGGTGATGAGGAGGTGATGTGTAGGTATGGTGTCAAGGAGAGGAATGTGGAAGTACAGATGTTGGTGGATTTTGGAAAAAAAAAAGGATGGAAATGTCTTTGGTGAATACATATTTCAAGAAGAGGGAGGAACATATGTACATGAGTGGAGGAAGGTACACATAGGTAGACTATATCCTATGAAGAAGGTTCAATCTGAAAGAGATTGGAGACTGCAAGGTGATGGCAGGGGAGAACATAACTAGGCAGCATCAGACAGTAGTCTGTCGGAAGACTTTGGAGACTAAGAAGAGGAAAGCAGTGAAGGTTGAGCCAAGGATTAAATGGTGGAAGTTGAAGAAGGAAGACTTTAGGGTGGAGTTCAGGAAGGAGTTACAGCAAGCACTAGGTGATGGGGAAGAGTTTCCCTATGGCTTGGCAACTACTGCAGAAGTGGAGAGGGAGACAGCTAGGAAGGAACTTGGTGTGTCATCTGGACAGAGGAAAGAAGACAAGGAGACTTGGTGGTGGAATGAGATGAGATGAGATTAGGGGTGTTGTGGCTCAGTGGGATGAGGCGCCATACCATAAATCAAGGGACCTGGGTTTGATTCCGACCTGAGGTCATTTCCCGATTCCTCTCTTTCTCCTGCTCATTTCCTGTCTCTATACTGTCCTATCCAATAAAGGTGAAAAAAGCCCAAAAAAATTTAAAAAGATTAGATAGAACTTTACTGATCCCTTTGGGAGGGTTCCCTCAGGGAAATTAAAATTCCAGTAGCATCATTATAGGTTAAACAAAGAATTGAATAGGAAAAAGAGAAAACTTCTAGATAAATAAATTAATTATTTACATATACAAATATATTAAAAAGATATGAAAAAAGTCCAGCAGGGTAGGTATTGCACATTGTCCAATATTGCTTTTTTTTGTCAGGCTAGGCTACTGCTCCTTCCCGTCCTCTGTCCTCCTGTTACGTCCTCTGTCCTCCGGTGTCAGTGCATCTAGAACCACCACCCACAGACATCTTCAGGAAAGGGGCTACATCCGTCACATTCCTAATATCAAGCCATTCCTGAACCAGAGACAACATCAGAACCATCTTACCTAGGCTAAGGAGAGAAATAACTGGACTGTTGCACAGTGGTCCAAAGTCCTCTTTCCAGATGAAAGTCAATTTTGCATTTAAATTGGAACTCAAGGTCCTAGAGTCTGGGGGAAGAGTGGACAGGCACAGAATCTGAGGTGTTTTTAAGTCCATTGTGAAGTTTCCACAGTCTGTGATGATTTGGGATGCCATGTCATCTGCTGGTGTTGGTTCACTTTGTTTTATCAAGTTCAAAGTCAACGCACTTGTTTACCAGGAGCTTTTACAGCACTTCATGCTTCCACTTGCTTACAAGTTTTATGGAGATGCTGTTTTCCTTTTCCAACAGGACTTAGCACCTGCCCACAGTGCCAAAACTACTACCAAATGGTTTGCTCACTATTATATTACTGTGCTTGATTGGCCAGCCAACTCACTTGAGCTGAACCCCATAGAGAATCTAGGGGAGTACTGTTGAAAGGAAGATGAGAAACACCTGTCCCAAAAATGCAGATGAGCTGAAGGTTGCCATCAAAGCAACCTGGGCTTCAATAATACCTCAGCAGTGCCACAGGCTGATCGCCTCCATGCCACGCTGTTATGTTTAACACAAGCTTGGAAACTGATAGGATGCTTAAAGAGTGGAGAAGTGTACTGGTACTGATTTTCAAGAATAAGGGTGATGTGCAGAGCTGTAATAACTACAAAGGTATAAAGTTGATCAGCCACAGCATGAAATTATGGGAAAGAGTAGTAGAATCTAGGTTAAGAAGAGAGATGGTGATTATTGAGCAGTAGTATGGTTTAATGCCAGGAAAGAGCACTACAGATGCAATTTTTGCTTTGAGAATGTTGATAGAAAATATAGAGAAGATCAGAAGGCGTTGCATTGTGTCTTTGTGGACTTAGAGAAAGCAAATGATAGGGTGCCAAGAGAGGAGGTGTGGTATTGTATGAGGAAGTCAGGAGTGGCAGAAGTATGTAAGAGTGGTGCAGGATATGTATGAGGGAAGTGTGACAGTGGTGAGGTGTAGTGTAGGATGGGTTCAAAGGGGAGTTGGGACAACATCAAGTATTGGCTCTGAGCCCTTTCTTGTTTGCAGTGGTGATGGACTGGTTGATGGACAAGATGCTGGTGCAGGTTTAAGAAAAGAAAAATAGTTTTAGTACATGGCTACCTGGAATTGTGACTTGACTGTATTGCAGATACCAAGATATGCCTGCCATTTTTTAACTAATAAGGTTTAAAAAAAAATAAATAAATCATTATGTGGGATTGAGCTGAATAGTTTATGGTATAAATTTATATTTAATAGGAGGTCCTAGCTTAGGTTTTTTCACTCAAGACACAAATGCAGTGAAAAGCAAGCTGGGTGAGTCCTGTTGGATTTTAACAGGGCGTGGGAATTTCGTGCATCGACATAACATACTGTATTCCCAGACTGCACTGTAGACTACATGTAAAGGGTGTGTGCCATCCTTTTATGTTTATGGTATCATTAACACACATGTTCACAAGCCAAAATGATAAGATGCTGCAGCAGGCTTATTGCATAAACACAGGTCAGGTGTCTGGCTACTGCTCATATTCATTAATTGGGTATCCCTGTACGTACTATACCCTGTGTATGTATATGGTACACATGCTCTTTTGGAGTGAGCCTCACTTTGATTCTTACGATAGCAGCTGGATAGGTCTGTGAGAGGTGTTGATTTTTGCAACAGCTCTGAAGAAAATCTGTTTCCATCATCAAGAAAATGTAAATATTTATTCCTGAATTTATGTTTATCAATTTTTATAATATTTCCTCCAAATCACAATATATCATCTTACCATTCTTGGGTCTTAGAATTGTAGGCTGTTCAAAATGTGGTAAATTACCCAGACCTGCGGTTAGAGAAAGACACTGCACTGGTAGTGGAGGATTCAGAAGTATTGAAAAGCCTATTATAGGCTAAGCCCATACCAGTACCCTCCTGTTCATCCACAGAGACATTAAACTGGATTATGGCAAAGTTATTCACAGGAGGTTGTTTTTTTATTAATCCCCTGAGTCTTTGGAACTAAGACTTATTATAGGACTTGTTCACATGTAACTCACACAATCACTGTATAGTTATCTCAGTCTATTAGACTCAGGACCTCAGATTGCAGTTACTGACTTTGTATTATAGACATACAGCTCTTGAAATCTTTGTTTATAGTTATCTCGGTATGAAGCTCTGTCTTAAATGGCCACTTACATTACCTCAGTTTACTTGAGTATATTCACGGTCTTATATGTACACTGAATGTCCTGAGCAGGAGTTCAGATTGCAATTGCTAAAATAGTAAAAAATTTATTGATATAAGGTGCTTTGTGGTCAGTTTACTACACTGTAGTGTGTCATGTGGTAATGACAATGCAACATTCATAAATATTACCATATATATCACTTGTAATAATGTTTGACGCATATACCTGCAACTCTTACAATATAATTTTCAGTGACTAATAAGATGGTTTTGAAAGTTCCTACTTTTAAAACATAATTTGATATGGTAATTTTCTTTAAGAGATGTAATTTACAACATGTCTCTGACAGCTTGAAATGCATCTCCAGGCATTTAAAAATTGCAGAGCTTCCGAGGGCCTCTGGCAGCCCCCAGACCCCCAGCCTTACTGGATTGACCTCCCCCCCCCATTTTCCTGGATCTGACCCTGAGGCAGGAATCTTCATGGACTATGATGTCCGTAGATGACATTGCAATCTGTAGTGAAAGCAGGGAGAAGGCTGAGGAGAGCCTGGAGAGATGGAGGTATGCACTGGAGAGAAGAGGAATTAAAGTCAGTAGGAGCAAGAAAGAATATGTGTTTGAATGAAAAGGATGATGGTGGAATGGCAAGGATGCAAGGAGTCGAGGTGGCCAAAGTGGATGAGTTTAAATACTTGGAGCCAACGGTTCAAAATAATGGGGTTTGCAGAAGAGAGGTGAAGAAGTGTATAGGACAGGGTGGAGTGGATGAAGAAGAGTGTAAGGAGTAATTTGCAACAGAAGGGTACCAACAAGAGTGGAATGGAAGGTGTATGAGATGGTAGTGAGACCAGCCATGTTATATGGATTGGAGACTGTAGCACTGGTGAAAAGATATGAGGCAGAGCTGGAGGCACCAGAGTTAAAGATACTAAGATTTGTGTTGGGCGTGATGAAGATGGACAGAATTATGAACAAGCATATTCAAGGCACAGCCCAGATTGGACAGTTGGGAGACAAAGCAAGGGAGATGAGATTGAGTTGGTTTGGACATGTGGAGGAGAGGTATACTGGGAGAAGGATGCTAAAGATGGAGCTGCCAGGCAAAAGGAAAAGATGAAGGCCAAATCAGAGGTTTATGGATGGGGTGAGAGGGGATATGCAGGTGGCTGGTGTGACAGAAGATGCTGAAGACAGGATGAGATTGAAATGGATGAGCCGCTGTGGCAACCCCTAACAGGAGCAGCCCTCAACCTTTCCCCACCACAAACCCTTCTGTGGACAGTTTTTTAATCCATTAATTTGCTAAAAAATTAACATTAACAGCAATGTATTGATAGGGGGGAAGACCTATTGAACGTGGTTGGGTTGCAGGGTGGCGCCTACGACTCTCTGGAAAAGGTCACAGTGGCTCAGGTCAACAGCCAACTGTTACCTCCTTGCAGTCCCCCCGGGTAATACCAAAAACAGCAGGTCACTGGCGAGTAGAGGGCGCCAGTATAAAACAACTCTCTTGCCAAAAGGGGCTGGCAATGCTCCATAGCCTGGTAAGGCAAATTGCCTAGAAGAAGGTAACTCCAATTTCAAGCCAATTGGAAGAGGATTTGGGCCCCACTGACTTAAGCTAAAGCCCGATGTGAACAATGAACTTTCAGCATCAACTTGACATAGATATGGACGATAGCTCTGGACCCTCCAGGGAGTCTGCTGCCCTATATGCTACTGGAGAAGATGTTGAACCAACCGAGAGACACTCAGCGTTGGGACATGATGTGATGGCCCTAAATCCATCAGGAAGTACAGCTGCTGATAGCCGCTGTAGTGTCTACAACAGGATCAACATTCGGCACACTATTCACGTGGGCACCTGGAATGTACAAACACTTTATCAAAGTGGAAAACTAGAAAGCATAACAAGAGAGATGAACAGATGTAATATCAGCATTCTTGGCATTGCAGAAACGCACTGGAAAGGAGCAGGCCATTTCACAACTGCAGAAGGAGAGCTGGTTGTCTACTCTGGTGGTGAAACACACAGAGCGGGAGTAATATTCTCAGGAAAAACCGCGAACAGTATGATCTCTTATAAAGCAGTTAATGACCTAGTACTTTATGTCTGTATCAAGGCATCTCCTTTTAACATTTAATTTATCCAAGTTTATGCTCCTACAGCAGATGCAAATGAAGATGACATTGAAGCCTTTTACAAAGCAATACACAACACATTTCAGGAATGTCCAAATCAAGACATACTGGTTGTGGCAGGTGATCTTAATGCAAAAATTGGAGCAAACTGCATGGACAGTGAGATCGCTGGACATTTTGGATTGGGAACGCTCAACGAAGTGGGAGAACGACTTCTCAACTTTTACCGTGATAATGATATGTTTATCACTAACACGGCTTTTCAACATCCTAAAAGGCACTGATACACATGGCTGTCACCAGGTGGAAGATACAAGAACCAGATCGACAACATTCTGATACAAAAGCACTGGATGACTTGCATTAGTAATTCAAGATCCTATCTGGGGCTCGACTGTGGATCAGACCACAACCTAGTCAGCATCAACATTAAACTTAAGATCAAAAGAAATAAGACAAGAAGTAATAGGACATGGATTAACTTATGTGCACTTGATTCAATCTCCATCAAGGCTGCATACAATGTTGAGGTTAGTAATAGGTTTGAGGCACTCCAATTACTCAAAGAAGAATATAACCCAGAAGACCTGTTTGCAGCATTCTAAGATACAGTCAAGAGTACAGTGGAGTCAATCCTTGGGAAAGAACCACAGAAAGCAAACCAGCCTTGGATTTCAGAAGATACATTGCAATTGATGGCTAAAAGATGAGAACTTAAATCAAAGCAAATGAAGTCGGTAGAGGATGAAAAAGTCTACCGGAAGGCACACAGAAGAGTATAGCGATGAGCAAGAATAGACAAGGCAAGATGGCTTGAAGAACAATGCAGGGAAGTAGAAGAAGGTTTGCACTGTCACAACACAAAGAAGGCATACAAACTCACCAGTACACTGAAGAAAAACTTCAGACCTAAACAATGCACTGTCAAGGATAAAGAGGGCTGTGTACTGATAGATTTAAAAGACATCCTCAAGAGATGGCATGAGTATACTAGGATGCTATACCAACACAACAACGATGACCACAATCAGTACGACGATCTATATTCTGAGTACTCATTGCAGCACGCACCTGCTATTTTATTAGCAGAAGTCGAAGAGGCAATCCGAAGGCTACCCAAAAACAAGGCTACTAGTGTTTATTACATACACACACAACTGCTGAAGACAGACAAAAAACACATAAAGTGCTCTGTAAACTGTGTAGTAAGATCGTAAAAACAGGAGAATGGCCAAGTGATTGGCAGAAATCTGTTTTTATAGCAATACTCAAAAAGGTGGGAATGATCGATTGCATAGAACATCGAACTATTGCCCTAATCAGTCACACAAGCAAGGTATTTCTAAGAATACTTATGCGAAGAATGCAACAAACAGAAGAACAACTCACTGATGAGCAAATGGGTTTTCAAAAGAAGGTAGGAATGTGAGATCAAATTTTCAATATCAAGATGTTAATGGACAAAGCAAGGGAGTATAATGTGCCGTTGTATATGGCTTTCACTGACTTCAAGAACGCTTTCAACTCAGTAAGGCATACTGCATTGTAGGAAGTCATGAAGAAGATGGGAGTCAATGAAACAGTTATTGGCTTGCTAAGGAGGCTCTATGACGATCAGAAAGCTGCAGTGAGGGTGGACAGTGAACTAACAGAATGGTTTAACATCAGTAAAGGGGTTAGGCAGGGATGTCTACTGTCACCCATCTGCTTTAATCTCTATTCTGAAGAAGTAATGCGAAGATCTGCTAACAAGCTCCAATTAGCTGGTGTGAACATACTGTAAGTGGCAGATATCTTAATCTTCAATACGCCAATGACATGATATTAATTTCAACAACGTGTGATGGTCTGCAGGGTTTGGTGGATAAAGTGAATCAGGTAGCAACTGAATACAATCTGGAGATCAGCACAAGCAAGATGAAGACGATGGTAGCCAACAGAGAAGTAGAAACATTAAATATAACCTGTCGAGGTGAAAGTCTGACGCAGGTTCATCGGTTTAAATACCTAGGATCAGTCATCGATTGTGAGGCTGATTGCAGCCAAGAAATTCAAGCCAAACTTGGAGCAGCAAGATCAGCTTTGAGGTCACTGCATCCTCTATGGAAAGACCGTGCCTTGAACAAACATATAAAGTTGAATCTTTTAAAAATGCTTGTATGTCCAGTAGCACTCTATGGTTGTGAATCATGGACTACTAAGACAGTATCATATAAGAATAATGAATACATTCGAAATGGATTGCGATAGACGCATTATTAGGATAAGATGGACAGAACACAGAACAAATTAATCAGTTCTGGAAGAGATGGGCACACAAAGAACTTTAATCGAAACCATCAAGAGAAGGAAACTGCAGTATTTTGGCCATATGATCAGAGCCCAGAACCTGTGCACGTACATCTTTGAGGGAAGAATTAATGGAAAGCAATCCAGAGGAAGACAATGAAAAAGATGAGATGACGACATCAAAAAATGGACGAGAAGGTCACTTGCGCATTGTACAGCCCTGGTGCGTGATCAAGGAACATGGAAGGAGATGGTACAGCAGTTCGGAGTCCCCGACCCTCAAACCTGAGGATGGGAAAATGGATGGATGGATTGATCAGTTAATACAGAATCCATAAAGTCCATGTAGTCTTTTTTGTACAACCCCGATTCCAAAAAAGTTGGGACAAAGTACAAATTGTAAATAAAAATGGAATGCAATAATTTACAAATCTC
>JAODVO010001613.1:0-11339 GCA_025400055.1 Notarius lentiginosus | reverse complement strand
TCTTCAAGTGACTTCACTTTCTTTTGTTTTAACTTTTCCCATCCACCTTTCTCCTTACGTTTTCTGCCTGCCATCTTTCTGTTGACAGACACTAACGTTACTCTTCTTTGTTGGAATAATGATTGACGGATAAATTATCGTCTTGGCGCCACCTGTTGTTAGTTGATAGACTGAAAATTTTGGTTATTGAACAGGGCCGACGGCCATAGATCAGACAGCCATTCTGGACTTTTCCAGAACTCACAGATTGCCAGTCCGGCCCTGCCTCAGTAGAAAAGAATGGGAAAAAAATGCTCAGAGGTCAGTTTTAGAAACCTGAGACCTGATTTTCTGCTTCAGAACAATCAGTGCAGACATCATTTATTGGTTCTGGCTGGATGATGCATGTCTTTGTTTCATTTCATAGCCATCTGGACCTCAGTGGATATACAGTAGGTTAAACTTTTAAAGTTAAACTTCTACTTTAACACTCAATTAATCCTCAGTTCAGTGTTTTTAAATTGTCTAATTCTGTATTTAAATGTATTTAGGTCTTATTTAAATAACGAATACATGCAAAAACTGTTTACTGACTCTCAGTAGAATTTTATTGATAAAATGACATTTATTAGATTTTTGAAAATGTAACCAGCAGATAAGCACAATTTTAGCAAAAATAATTCCTTTGATAGTGTACATGCTTTCCTTTTTTTTATTTTATACATATACTGTTTCTGGAACTTGAATCTCACGGTGAATACACTACAGATCACGCAATAATATTAACTCACTGTCTCCTGTGATGTGGAGATTTTAGGATGAAGTGCAATTCAATTCCAGACCATGCAGAAAAATACACACACACAGATAGATAGATAGATAGATAGATAGATAGATAGATAGATCCTTTTAACCCAAATTATTCTATTCACATTCACTGGATATGAGCAATCGCATGCTCTGATTGGCTACCTTACTACTAGGCTATCAGCTCATATACCATGAGTAAAGAAAAACAAATTGGCGGAATTGCTGTTACATTGCCTCACTGTTAGATGTACAGCGGAATAGCTGTTAAATGTACAGCAGCCACAGGACAAGAATGTGAATATCAAATTCCTGAATAAAATCAAACTACATTAAAAATTAAGTCAACTGTAATTTAATTTCGCAATAAATAAAATAAACACTGTGTTACTGTTACAGTAAAATACTGAGTGGTGTGATGGAGTTCCTGTCACCACCTGGGAGTTCGGTGTTTTTCTAAGAGCACATCCCCAAGTGTTTTATTCCTCTTATACCACAGCAAAACAATGATTACAAATGTTTATTTATTCAAGAACGTCATACATTTTATCCATTTTACAGTCACATTTAATCTTCTTGAAGCAAGTAGTTACTGATGTTATTGCAGCTATAAACAGTCGTTCACCCACCAATCTCTCTTTACTCTCTTCTGTGAAGTTCACAATCTAGCATTAAATAGCTCTTTGTTATTAATGAGATTAAATAATTCTCAAATAAGAAAATAGAAGAAAGAAATATTTTGCTGCTTCTTCTTTTTTCCAAAAATGTAATGTCTTTGCTATGTTTTTGGAAGACAATAACCTGATAAAACATATTTTGGGGATTTAAGGCAGTAAAAGAGCAAGGTTTTGAAATTTGTTTAAAGATTTAAACAAGATTATAAAACAACGTGTTAAACAACTCAGAACATGGCACCTTCGGTTTGAACCTACCCATTTTCAAGGTGATCAAAAATATTGGAACATATGCCTAACAAGGTGTTTTGTTTTTTTTTTTGCCCAGTTGTGTCCTGTTAGATTGATTGTTTACACAATCAATACTGCAGCTCTGAATTTATACTTTGGGTTTAAGCCCTGGGTTTCACCTGTGAAGACTGCGTTTGTTGTTAAAAACGATAAAACAACATGAAGACCAGAGAGCTGTCTATGGGAGAAAAGCAAGCCCTACTGAGGCTGAGAAAAGTGGGAAACTTGACCACAGCAATTACACAAGCATTGGACATGGTCAATACAACAATCTGGAATGTCCTAAAAAAGAAAGAAACCACTGGTGTAATAACAACCAGATGTCAAACAGGTCAGGCCAAAAAAAAAAAAAAGACACCAGCAATGAATGACAAACATTCTCAATCTTCTTCTACTTCTTATTTTGGATGCTCCCATTCAGGGTCACCACAGTGGATCATCATAATATGCATATTTGATTTGGCATAGGTTTTTACACCAGATGCCCTTCCTGACGGAACCCTCCCTAATTTGTCTGGGCTTGGGACCAGCACTAAGAACGCACTGACTTGTGCAACCCCAGTGGCTGGGTTTATGATGAACCTCTACCAAAGTGATGTAAAGGTTAAACTGTAGAGAAAGAAAGGATCTGCTCATGATCCAAAACATGGAGCTCATGGGTGAAGCATGGTGGAGGTAGAGTCATGGCTTGGGTTTGCATGGCAGCTTCTGGAATGAACTCACTAATCATTACTGATGATGGAACTCATCAATGACCCAAAACACACTGCAAGACAACACAGGGCTTCATCAGGGGAAATAAGTGGAAGGTTTTAGACTGGACAAGTCCATCACCAGGCTTTCACCCAATTGACCAGCACTTCAGCTCCTGAAAAGGAGACTGAAGGGAGAAACCCCTCAAAATAAACAACCACCAAACATGGCACCTTTTGGTAGTAAACACGCTTCTAAGCTGTTGAACACATCTAGATGTAAAAATCAGGAAATGAAAACTGAAATTCTGATCTTTCGGCTCGTCTTCATATTTTGACATCAAATCCAAATTACTTCAGTGTAGTTGAAAGCAAAAACAAAATAATTGGCCTCGCTGTTCAGTACTTTCTGAGGGGACTGTGTAAATCATACAAAACTCCCTCCATTATGAAGATGTTAAATGTGAGGAAGGAGAAGTGAATAGTCCATTGTTTTATACTGAATCACGTGATCCACTAAGCAAATTTAAGGAAATATCAGCAGGCCAGTGACCTTTTCCTCATGTGTTCTGAGATCACGGCTGTCCATCACACTGCATGTAGTTTGTTTTTAATAAAATAAACAGCTGTGGAACTTTTTAATGTGAAATTCCATCTTTAGATTCAGAATATTAGGAACTGAAACAAGTCCATTAAATTGTGTTTTTTCTTTGTCCAGATTTTTTCCTGTCTGATGTGATGAAACATTTTCCTGGTTTTAAACTCAGGCCTCAGAAAGAGAACTAATTCACCTGCTGGAAGTTTCTAGACAGGTCGGACTCTGATTCTCCATTGTTAATGTCGAAAGGATCTGGACTCGAACATGGAAATGAGCTAGAAAGCGTCACGTCTTCGTCACGGTACTCACACCGCCCTGTGTAGAGGTGGGAACTAAAAGCCCTTCGCTTCTTTCGTGTCCGCCATTTTAAAGAACGCAGGCAATGGCTTGGGAAGGTTACAGCGTTCTCTCAGTATAGCAAAAGAATTAAAGTCATGTTGATAAACCACTTTAAACATTCCTGGAACCTGATTTTCTGCTTCAGAACAATGTTAATTGTTGACCATTTTCACATCAGTGTCCTCACATGGAGATTTTTAAAAGGACCGTCGTCTGACCTGGAGGAGTTACTGAGATCTTTACGGTAGGAGAAACTGTTTATCAACTTTCTCTTCTCAGAGCAAATCACATTATTCACCTTCTGTAAAATGTTTAATGCTTTATTTAAGTGCACAGGGATGAAATGGAAAATACTGATAGTAATATAAATGTGTAATACCTGATTATAATAAATATTATAAAGCTAAAGTGGAGGTTGAGTTTTAATATGTTACATTACAGTTTTATCAATGTAGATAACAAGGGAGAATAATTTTGGCTATAATAATAATAATATAAATACTGCGTTGAGTGTAAAATTCCTCCATGATTTGTAAAGACACTGTGGATGATAGTTAGTGTGTGACAGAGAGACAGGACAGAGAGCCTGAGTTTTATGGAGCCAAAGTCTGCTTTTATTGGCTGAATTGGTTTTTATGTACCAAGTTTTTTTGTGTGTTTGTTTTTGAAACAATGTCAATTTATGAACAATTATACACTGGGGGAAAACATATGACTGTGACAGGAACATCAAACTCGTAAATAATATATGTAATACTTTTTTTTTTTGAATGATTATTTGTGCTTCCCCTTTTTAGTTGACATTAAGAAAGTAAACTGTAAATAATATTAAAAGCGCTGGGTGATTCTCAGCTTATAGTTTGTTTAAAAATAATTTATATGAAAGAAACACTTCTCCAGATGACACTAACATGGGCTCCATGTTTGAAATGATCAGTCTTGTGGTTTCTAATTTGGCAGTTTTCACTGAAATACTACAATTTCAGTTCTGTGCAAAAGTCCTCAAAATTAATGAAAAGGTTCGACATATGGACCAATAAATTAACTCATTTACACTAAACACAACTAAACTAAATCATTATTTGTTGTAACTGTCTTTAAGCCTCAGGTTCACTGTTGTACAGTTTTATACAGACATCAGCTGTAAAGTTTTTATTTTATTATTTTTTTCCTGCATCTTGGAGAACCTCACACGGTTCTTCTGGACACGATGGTTCTCACTCTGCTGCTGTTTCCAAAACCAGAACAGCCTCCATTATGGGTTCATCTGCAATGTGCTCCATTACTGGCCACTTATATATTTAATTTTTTCCCTCTAACTTTTTTTTTAATGAAACTTGGTCTTTCTCTTTCTACTCGCACTTTAACACTGAAAACAAACAGCTAAGAATATTGGTGTCTATAAATAAGGAAATGTTTACATCTTTTGCACAGGACTGTAAATGAACAGCAGGGGGCAGTGTTGTTCTTATTTACTGAGACTTTACATGTTGTATAATGACGTCATTTATAATTTAATTCAAGATCAACACCCATTAAAAACAGAGAAGGAAAGATCTCTGTAGGCTAAAATGAGCAAGCCTCGGGCCTGATCACGCCTGCTGTGTGTGAAAGAAGCAATAATGGACTTATTGTCATTGACTGAGAAGAACTTTACAGCCTGACTGCTTTAGCATCATCAGGTTTCGAACCGGATGTTTAATTTAATTATTCAATTCCAAACTAGGCAGAAGCAAAGCCTTTTAAAAGACCATTAAAAAAAAAATCACAAAAGCAGGAATTTACGTTTCCATTTTTATTGCAGGAGAAACTGCAAACACTGCATTCTCTCTGACTGATAATACAAGCTCTCTGCAGCTTCGGTCTCTTCCGGTTATAAAAGTTGTTTGTTTGAGCTACAAACATAAAGCCAGAACAATCAGTGATCCAAGAAGACGATCAGACCATCAGGTTTTTCAGGAATTAACAGTACGCGTGTTAAACTGATGAGCAAATAAACACCACTAATATCTGTAACACTATCTTCTGGATCCGTCTCTCAGTCAGGAGCTTTTACAGTCTGGTGTTGTGCTGTGCAGTGTGTTCAGTATTCCTGTTCTATTGGTTTTGCTGGTCAGAGCATTAAACTGTCATATTTTCATTTTTATTGCATTAAACAGACACCAGTGTGGACTCACTCTGTAAATGTACAGGTAAGATCCAGTAGAGAGAGCAGGACAGTGGTACAGCAGGTAGCTTTGACGCCTGGTTCAATCCTGAGCTCAGGTTTCTGTCTGTGATCAATGAATGAAACCACAAACTACAATCACTATAAAATATCACGTGTGGACAGAGACAAAAATACCAACAGTGTGAGGAGACGGAGCTGATGAGAATTCTGGGTTCCTCTAACACAGAGCTCTGTATCTGATCTGATCTGGACGATACGGCTGTAACCCGAGAAGCTTAAACACTGAAAGGCAGCTGGGAAACTGAAGCTGATGATTCATTTAAAAACACTGATGTGTTCCAGTAAATACCCTGAAACATTTTCTGATGAGCTTGCCTTTCTGACACTTGGTTTTTAGCTGGTCATGATTATATAATGACATGCAAATATTACACTAATATTAAACACTGATGCCTGAAGACGTGCCCCAACCCTACAGGATTTCTCAGCACAACTCAGTAAAATAATAAAAAGGATATTGTGATGTGATGAATTATATGGATCGCTTCACATGTGAATACACCACTGAGTCAGGCTCTGCTTCAACAGGCGTTATTCTCGAGTTTTCTTCCTGTAGAGACACAACAGTATATTTCAGTATCGGAATCAGGGTGAGACTTCATCACTCCTGTGGAACTAATGTGACTTTTTTCATTCAAATCCTCTAAAGTATTCCACATCATGATCAATTTCAGAAGTTTTATTTAGATATTTACCTCTTTAACTCTCTGCACTGTGAGCTGAAATTTTCACATCAGCGTAAGTCAGTTCCTCAGGTTTTTGAGAAACTAAAGACGCAAGTCTGATTAAATTGTATGAAACATCAAATGTAAAAACTAAACACATGAACAGAAAGCTGCATTACTTACTTGTTTGCCTTTCGTATTTCAGAAAAATCCACACAGATACAAATATTATTAATAACACAAAAAGTCCAGCAGATATCAGGGCAGGAAGCAGTTGATGGGAACGATCAGTTTGTCCTGTGAAGGTAATGATATATTTATAAATTATTTTATCTCCAACCTCAATTCCAATAAAAGTTGGGACACTGTGTGAAACATAAATAAAAACAGAATATGAAGATTTGCCAATCATGGAACCCCTATATTTAATTGAAAATTGTACAAAACACAACATATCAAATGTTTAAACTGAGAAATATTGTTTTTTGAAAAATATATGCTCATTTTGAATTTGACATCAGCAACATGTTTCAGAAAAGTAGGGACAGGGGCGACAAAAGACTGAAAAAGTTGTGTAATGCTCAAAAAAAAATTATTCAGTTAATTGGCAACAGGTCAGTAACATGATTTGGGAATTTAAAATAAATAAATAAATAAAATACATCCCAGAGAGGCCGAGTCTCTCAGAAGTAAAGATGGGGATGGGTTCACCTCTCTGTGAAAGACTGCGTGGGCAAATAGTGCAACAGCATAAAAATAACATTCCTCAATCTAAAACTGCACAGAATTTGGGGATCACATCATCTATGGTACAAAATATCATTAAAATATTCAGAGAACCTGAAAAAACCCTGTACATGAGAGACAAGGCTGGAAACGGACACTGAATGCCTGTGATCTTCGGGCCCTCAGGCGACACTGCATTAAAAGCAGAAATGTGTCTGTTGTGGAAATCACAACTTTTTTGGAATTGGGGTTGTATATGACAAGTGCTTAGTGACTTATAGACAAGCTTATAGACAAGACTAGTGCTTGGCAATATGACAAAATATCATATCACAATACCTGAAGACCTGATATGTATCACAATATTTCAGTATCATAATATCTTGAATTTGAGGATCATAAAACTCTCAATATCTGAGAAAAATGTACTGTGGTATAATTTATCACAATAATGAGATTAGATCAGATCACTCAGCCCTACATAAGACTCGAACTAATCCCATGATATTTTGATTCTTGCCTCAAATCCATGAGAAACCTGTAACATGAAGCTGCGCTTGATTAATATTCCATTGTGTGTGTTTATGGTATTGTTATTAACTCCACTGAATGCGTTCACGGAGCAAAGCTCACTGAGACTTTCACACTGAAACATTTAAACTAGTGAGTTTCTTTCTCCAACCAGACTCACAGACCATCAGTAATTAATTTATTTTACATCTTAATCTTCAGTCACCTCTGTCTCAGTCCGACATGAATATTCATGATTCTGTTCTGTTCAGAGTGATGATGGTTTCGACTCTCTGACGTACCTGAGTTATAATCACAGAGCTGTGTGATGTTGAGAGAAGTTGTTTTATTGCTGACAGGGTTTGCAGACACACAGATATAAGAGTCCCTATTATTCTCTGGGTGTTGTATCTGAAGTGTGAGACTGAGGGGAACACGGAGATCTGTGTTATTGGTGATGGAGATTCTCTCATTCTCTCTGTACCAGGATAACGTCACATCTTCTCCATTCTCCACAGAGCACAGGAGGAAACACGGCTCTGTAGAAGACACACTTCGGATTCTTCTTTGATTTCTTATTACTGGAGCTGATACTGGAGCTGAGAAACAGATTAAAGACTTTAATCATGTGAAGCAAAATGGACGGCACTGTTTGATTATACAGTAGAAACTCAGCTGTTTAACTGCTTGGGTGGCTAAACAGCACATAAGCTGAAACTTTCCCTTAATAGCAGGACTCTCTCTCATTTCATAAATTATTTTCCAGGACGATTCTACCAGTCGCATTCTTCATGCTTTGGGCTCCGATTGGATTTTTTGTAATTAGAATCAGCAAGAGCTTTACTGCCAATTATTGCAATTGTTGCAACTACAAGGAATTTGGCTTGGAGTTAAGGTGCTGTCAGGATGCAGGCACTTACTGATGTAATTGCAAGGGAGAGTGGGGAGCAAACAGTATATACAACAAAAAGAAAAGCTTCTTATCTGCTCAAACATCTAAAAACTGTCCAGAATGCAGGTGACATACAGACATAAAAGCAGAGTAAATAAAAACCCCTGCAATGGTCAGGCAAGACACAAACAGGATGTGGGAGTCAATATCAGAAAGCAAAGTCCAAAACCTAGAATCAGCAGAACAATAAGAAAGGCTGGGTAAAGTCAGAAAGCTGAAGTCCTGAAATACTGAGCTGTGAGACTGAAGTGATTGTGAGCAGGTGAGTGCAAACAGTAACCAGGAGACTGTGAGCAGTGAGGTGCAGGATGGGTTTTGTAGTCCATGGCAGCCATATTTGAAGACCACTGGGAATTCTGGGAAGTGGAGACTTGCGTGTAAGCAGGTGCAGATGTGACAAAAACATGTATTCGTTATTTTTATTCACTGTTACAATTCCTCAGAATTCTGAATTCATTCAAAAATTATTTTCCAGGACAATTCGACCGACTGCATTCCTACAACTTTGTACCTCATGACTCCTTGGGCTCTGAGCTCTGATTGGATATTTTTGTAATTCTGAAGTGATGAGACTGAACATGGACAAGAAGGAGAAAATAAACACTTTTACTCACCATAAACACTGACACTGAAAGTCCTAGATGAGAGATGTTCAGTAAGAACTTGTAATAAATAAACTCCAGAAAGGTTTCTGCTGATGTTCCTGATGGTTAAAGCTCCACTGATTCTGTCCAGCTGCAGTCGCTCTTTAAATCTCTCACTGATTTCTCTCACAGTTTCTCCTTTAAACACCTGACTGTTCTGTATAATTTCCTCTCCTTTCTCCGGTTGACTGAACCACTGAATCTGATCTTTTCTGGAACACACATTATTATGTCCTGCAGCTCTGCTGTATCTTGTATTGTATTTCTGAGGATATACTCCGGTTTATTCAGAGGTTAGCTCCACATTAGAAAAGAAAAACCCAGCATTTGATCTCAACATTGTGGAAAATGATGTGATTGTGATTTCACAAAGCAGTAAGTAGAACCTCGGTGTGTGAGGGTGTGAAAGAAGACTCAGGAGGCAGGATGGATTTTAGCCCAGCTCCAGACCTGCATTTAATCGTTCCCTGCTTTTCAGTACACTTTCTCCATCTCAACAAGAAAAGGACAACAACAGAAAACAAGGCTATCCCAGACTCACAGCTTTGGCTCCGTCAGATTCAAGGAAAATTCATTACATTCAGCATACAAAGAATTAAAATAAAGTTATTCGCAGTTCTTATGTTCTTTAAAAAAAGTGCTTTTATTAATTGTCCACTTTCACCTTTAACACGAATAATTTTTTTGTACAACGTTATATTTCCAGGTCCAGTTTGTTGTCGAGGAAAGGCGAAAACACAGCAATAATTGTGTTAAAATGTTCACCTCCATTTTCAGGAGCCGTAGTAACAGTTTCTCCACCATTTTCCCGTCGTCCCAAACAGCAGTGTCACTGAAGAGTTTTGTGCACAGTGCAGGTTGTCAGTTCACTGATGGAGCTGCTGCTGCATAAAAATCTCAATCTGCATCAAGATTTCTGTAAAGCTGCTTCATAACCATGTTTAGAGTTTAAATCATGACACAAATAAAATGGAAGTGAATTTATTTTGCATTACTGAAGTTCCAATAGTTTTCTGTTGCTGTCGATTCACAATTTGATAATTTGGTAATTTGATACAGATTCACACTTAAAGCTGAATCCCAGCAGACGGGACACAAATCTACAGAGCTGAGTCGTCTTTTTCACTTGAATAAACACCAAAATGTTTCAGAGAAATTCTGACACGTGTTCAGGGTTCTTATCTTCTACCATGTGTAATGCACAACCTCCAAACACAGGAAAAGTGTTTCACAATGAACAGAGAAAGGAAAAAACAAAACAGTGACTGTTGTTCTAGTTGGTGGAGAGGTTTGTGGTTGGTTCTCAGTGTTCAGCTCTCCATCTCTCACACAGTAAAGGGGAAGTGGTGATGGCCTGATACTGCAAAAATCACCATCTGAATATTTTACACAAGGCCTGTGACATCTTGAAATGGCGAAAGAAGGGATTATTCTGTCCGATCTAAACTCACTGTTCATGTTGTGACCCAAATGAATCTTTTACAGAATAAATCTCCAGATGCAGATCATCTAAAACTTTGAATGAGCTCACTATTTCTAAAATGTAACATTTGTAATATTAGAAAGTCATACATTTTCTAATGAACTTGACTGAAATTATTCTCTTCAGGTTTTTCTCCACATCTTGTAAATGTAATTGAATCGGACACACAGGAGAGAATTTTTAAACCTCGTCTCCACTAAATCCATCTGAAAAAGCTGTTTTCTATCAAATGTACATGGACATTGGTGAGAGGAAAGCATGTAGTGAGCGTGTAGAGACTGAACACACTGAGACAGGACGTCCGCCCAGCGCTCTGATGAATGTGGGACAGTAAAGACGCCGAGCTAACAGTAAGGGAACATTGTGTACAGCAGCAACAGAACGGCACTGAACACAACGTTCTTCACTGATAAAGACTCTGAGGACAACTGAACAAACATGGTGCTGAATATTTCAGTAGAAATCAGGACTCTCAGGACTCTTCTCCTGCTGCGCTGTAAGTTTGTGTCTTTCCTTCACAACAGAAGAAACTGGAGCTGTAAATCTAGTTTTATTAAATAAGTTCATCATGAAGGAGGTGAAAGTGGATTTTTAAAAGGCAGAGAACCACTTTAGTGTATAATAATAATAATCCAATCCACAGTGTAGTCTGAGAGTGTAAAGATGAATCTAAATCTGTGATGCAGGTTTACTGTGTGCAGCTGGAGACGAGACGGTCACACTGCAGGAAGTGGAAGGAACCACTATAA
>JAODVO010000616.1:0-11656 GCA_025400055.1 Notarius lentiginosus | reverse complement strand
CCGGAGCACCCGGAGGAAACCCACGCAGACACGGGGAGAACATGCAAACTCCACACAGAAAGGCCCTCACCGGCCACAGGGCTCGAACCCGGACCTTCTTGCTGTGAGGCAACAGTGCTAACCACTACACCACTGTGTCACCCTCGGGAAACTCAATAGAGGAATAATTTTCCAACTCATAGGAAAAATCCTTCTTGGTTAATGTGTAAGGATGTATCCCACTGAGTGGTTTCTATATCCACTTCTTTTGAGTGCACTTCATGGTTTTAATAACTTGCTTGTTTGCTGTACACAAACATGGCAATAAATTCTTGTGTTAATCAACCAGACTCCACTTTTGGATTATTGGACTGAGAATGCCCTGCATGCATGGTTTGGCTTCTTGTACATCTGTACAATTTTAAAGACAATGCCTACACTTAAAATTTTTGTTTTTATTGCATTTATTTAATTATTGGGCTCCCATCTGTAACAGGGAGGGATGTTGCATTCCATGAATACAATTTACAATAGATTATTAGATTCTAATAGCCAAATAATTGGGGATCTTTTTTAATGGGCCCAAATTCATTACAAGTAGGAATAGGTGGGCCTTAAAATAGAAAAGGTTGAGAACCCTGGGTTTAGTGGGTTTATTACATTCCAGAAAGATCAGAAAAAAAAAATGAGTGTGTGAGTATGCAGGCACTTACGGCTGTAAGCACGGAGGAAGGCAGAATGCAGAATGTCATCAAAGCCAAGTCAAAGAGTGAAAATCGGAAACAGTAAACTACTGTGGGTCAGGCAATCAGCAAACAACGGAGAGTAGGCAAAAGCAAGAGTGAGAAACAAGAGGAAAGTAGCAAGGGTCAGAATCAGAGTAAGCAAACAAGAAATACAAGGCTTGGTATGTGCTGTGAACAGAACGATACTTCGCAAAGGTGTGTGTGTGAAGAGAGCTTTTATGGAGGGACAGGTAAATGAGGAAATGACAGTCAGCTGTGATTCAATAGGTGGGAGACAGAGGACACTGTGTGTTGTGGGAGTTGTAGTTCGGGGAGTTCATGTTTGTAGTTTGTTGGGTTTCAGCAGGTTTACTGACAGAGCCCCCCCCCCTCCGAGGAACTACCTCCAGGAGCTACAACTTTCCTGGGGTGGCCCCTCCCTCTGGGCACTGGTTTGCTGGGAAACTGGGCATGGAATTCTTGTTTCAGAAGGGGATCAAGAATATCCTTAGCTTTGACCCAGCTTTGCTCTTCAGGTCCGTACCCCTCCCAGTCTACCAGGTACTCAACTTGGCCTCATCTGCATCTCGGTACCTGGTAGATGGAGTCTTCTTCAAGGTTGAGGGAGGGGTGTTCTTGAGTGGGTGCATTGCTGGTGAGTGGACGTGGGATGGTGGGTTTAAGGTGTGAGACATGGAAAGTGGGTGATATGTGGCTGTGGATAGGGAGTTCGAGGCAGTAGGTTACTTCATTGATGTGGCGTAGGATTCTGAATGGGCCTATGTAATGGGATTGGAGCTTCTTACAGGTGTTGGTCTCCCTTAGGTTCTTGGTAGCCACCCACACTCTGTTGCCTGGGTGGAAGTTGGGGGTTTCTCTTCGATGTTTGTCTGCATATGACTTGTACTTGGTGCAGGCTGACTCCAGATGTTGGTGAACCATCAAGATGGTCTGACTACACTTGAACCATTCGTCGACTGCTTGTACCTGGTTCAGTGCGTTGTCCCAGGGTAACAAGGGTGGCTGGTAGCTGAGTATGCACTGAAATGGGGTAAGTTGGGTGGCAGAGTGCTTCAGTGAGTTTTGTGCATACTTGGCCCAGGGCAGGAAGCGTGCCCAGTCCCCCTGGTTATGCATGCAGTAGATTCTGAGAAAGCAGCTGATTTCTTGGTTCGCGCTCTCCACTTGACCACTGGTTTGTGGATGATAGCTGGACGTGAGGCACACAGACACCCCCGACCTCTCCATGAAGCTTGTCCAAAACTTGGAAATGAACTGAGGTCCCCGGTTGCTAACTATGTCTATGACCTGCTGGAACAGGAGTTCTGCGGTTTGAGGGGTGGTGGGGATGCCAGGCAGTGGGATGAGTTTCAGGGCTTTTGAAAATCTGTCTATGGTTACCATAACCGTGGTGTTTCCTTGAGAGGGAGTTAGGTCAGTGATGAAGTCGATTGCCAGGTGCGACCACGGTCTTTGGGGAATGGGTAGTGGGTGTAGTTTGCCTGTGGGTGGGCTCTTGGGGCCTTTGCTTGAGCACATTCAGAGCAGGATGTGATGAACTGGTTGATCTCCGATAATATGTTTTCCCACCAGTACCAGTTTCTTAGCATCTGGTGGGTTTATTGGCTGTTCAGATGTCCTGTGGTGGGACATGGACCCAGGTGATGAGTTTGCTGTGGAGACATTTTGGCACATAGAGGAGACCAGGTGGGAGGTTGACCGGCAGGGTTTGGGGTTGTGCCACATTGATTTCGTTGTCCAACTCCCAGGTGATGGACCTTACAAAACACTGTGGTGGTACTATGGGATAGGAACCTGTTTCGTGGTGGGACGGCCCAAATGCCCGGGATAAGGCATCTGCCTTGACATTCTTGGACCCTGGATAGAACGAGATGGTGAAGTCAAATTGTGTGAAGAACAGCACTCACCTGGCCTAATGAGGGTTCAGTCTCTTGGCCTTTCTGAGGTATTTGAGATTCTTATGGTTGGCAAGGATGGTGAAAGGGTGTGTTGCTCCCTCTATCCAGTGTTGCCATTCTCCCAGAGCTAATTTGATCACCAGTAGTTCTCTATTCCCAACGTCATAATTTCTTTCAGCCGATGTTAGTTTCCTGGAAAAGAAGACTACAGGATGTAGCTTCTGCTTCTCCCCAAAACATTGAGACAAGATGGCCCCTACTCCAGTGTCATCTACCTCATCTACCTCTATGATGAAGGGCTTTGTGGGGTCCGGATGCTGGAGTATAGGGGCTGTCGTGAAGGCTTGCTTGAGACAGTTGAAGGCTTCCTCAGCTGTTGGATTCCAATGCAGATTCTTGGGACCTTTCTTGAGCAGCAAGGTTAGTGGGCCTGCTAAAGTGCTGAAATTGTGGATGAAGTGATGGTAAAAGTTCGCAAAACCTCGGAAGCGCTGGAGGTCCTTGTTGGACCAAGGTGTAGGCCAGGATGTTATGGCAAAAACCTTGGACAAGTCCATACTGACCCCACTGGTGCTGATAACATAGCCCAGGAAGGCTCTGGTGGAACTCACTCTGGTGGAACTTGCACTTCTCAGCTTTCACATAGAGGTTATTCTCCAAGAGTTGCCTGAGGACTGTTCTAACATGCTCCTGGTGAAGAGGAAAATCTGGTGAGTAGATGAGTATGTCATCAATATATGCAATGACATACCTACCCAGCATGTCCTGGAGCATGTCATTAATGAAGCACTGGAACACGCTGGGTGCCGAAGAAAGGCCATAAGGCATGACCCAGTACTTGAAGTGCCTGGCGGTAATGCTGAAGGCCGTTTTCCACTCGTCACCTTCCTTGATCCAGATCAGGTTGTAGGCGCTGTGTAGGTTGAATTTCATGAAGACTTTGGCTGTTCGTAGTTGTTCCAATGCAGCTGGAACCAAGGGAAGAGGATATGGATATTTGATGGAGACTTGGTTTAGTCCTCTGTAGTCTATGCAGGGCCATAACCCGCCCCCACATTTCTCCACAAAGAAGAAGCCAGCTGATGCGGGAGACTTGGATGAGTGAATATATCCCTGCTTGAGAGCCTCCTGTATGTAGTCCTCCATGACAGTGTGTTCCTTTTGTGGCAGGGGATAGATGTGACTGCAAGGGGGAGACATACCTGGTAGTAAGTCTATGGAGCAGTCGTATGTATGGCAGTAACCTGCAGGCCTTCCCCTCACTGAAGACCTCAGCGAAGCCCTGATAACAGTCAGGCACATTGTCAATGGAGTCAGGTTGAGGGCTCTTGACAGAGGTTTAAGCTAACTGGACCTGAGGGCAAGAGAGACAGCTCCGGAAACAGGTAGGAGAGTCTCTTTATGTTGCCAGGAGATGAGAGGGTCGTGGAGTTGCAACCAGGGGTACCTGAGGATAATGTCATGATTCACGGTTGATGTAAAGGGAGATGAACTCCCTGTGTAGTGCACCCACCTGGATCTGTAATGGTTGGGTGCATGAAGTGACCTGCCCATCACCTATTGGTCCTCCATCAATGGCTCGGATTCTAAGTGGACTGTGCAGCAGGCTGACAGGAAGGTTGAGCTCTTGTACGATGGCTTGATTGATGAAGTTCTCTTCTGCACTTGAATCTACAGTATAAACGCAGATAGGGCATGAGTCGAGGATGCAACTTTCAGTATGACTGGCAACTGGAAAGACTTGAAGGAGAGAGTTCTCACTGGGCTAGTGGAGGACATGGGTTGTCTGGTGGGGATCTCACGGGCTGGTCGGACTGGACAGTTCCAGATGTTATGTTCTGAGCTCCCACAATCCCTTCTTGCATCATCTAGCTCGCTCGGCTCGGGTCAGTCAAGTGCGGGATACTTCCATTGGTACAGTGTCGTCCAATGGCAGGGCAGTCCTGGCACTGTCCTGAATGGAGGGACGGTGTTTAAGCAGCTGGTCAAGGCGGATGGCTAGATCAATGAGGGAATCGAGAGAGAGGTTCTCATCTCTGCAAGCCAGTTCACTGAGGATCTCCGGACGGAGACCCTGATGAAAGACTGCCTTCAGAGCATGGTCATTCCATCCGCTGGCGGCAACTAGTGTCCTGAAGTCCAGGGCATATTCGGCCACACTGCAATTGCCCTGGGAACTGGCAAGCAGGCCTTCTCCCACCTCTATCCCTTCGGCTTCATGGTCAAAGACCCTTTTGAATAGTGAAAGGAAATGTTCATAATTCTTTTTGTTCACCACCTTTGTTCCAGATTGCAGTTGCCCAGTGGAGTGCTTTACCAGTGAGAAGAGACAAGAATTCAGCAATTTTGTGCTCGTCAGAAAGGCTAGGCATAGAGGCAAAATATAAGGAACATTGTAACAGAAAACCTTTACAAGCACAGACTTCTCCAATGAACTTCTCCAGAGTGGGGAGTTGGAGCGCCAGAGTGGGCGGAGACTCGGGGCATGCTAGGAGGGCCTGCAACATAACCGTTGCAAGCTGAGCCATCCTGGTGTTGAGATCGGTGAGCATTTGCTGATGTTCTCCTAGCAAATGTCCCTGCGCATTTAAAGCAGTCTGCTTGGAATCCTGCACTACATCCATGATGGTGAAGTATCCTGTGAGGATGCAGGCACTTATGGATGTAAGCACGGAGGAAGGCAGAATGCAGAATGTCATCAAAGCCAAGTCGAAGAGCGAAAATCAGAAACAGTAAACTAGCGTGGGTTGGGCGATCGGCAAACAATGTAGAGTAGGCAAAAGCAAGAGTGAGAAATGAGAGGAGAGTAGTGAGGGTCAGAATCAGAGAAATACAAGCCTTGGTATGTGCTGTGAACAGAATGATACTTTGCAAAGGTGTGGGTGAAGAGAGCTTTTATGGAGGGACAGGTAAATGAGGAAATGACAGCTGTGATTCAGTAGGTGAGAGACAGAAGGCGCTGTGTGTTGTGAGAGTTGTAGTTTGAGGAGTCCATGTTTGTAGTTTGTTGGGTTTCAGCGGGTTTACTGACAGAGTGCCTTTGGTCCTTTAAGAAGTCAAGTCAATTTATTTGTATAACACTTTTAACAACAGACATTGTCACAAAGCAGCTTTACAGAAAAATAAAGATCTTAAACAAATTAAATAAGTTTATCCCTAATAAATTTATTTATAATTATAATGCCCATATGATTTTCCAGGAAATTTTTCTTTTAATAATGATGGAGAATGATAATTTAAACATGCAATGTATGTATAAGTTAATGTTTTTAAAATTAATTAAAAAAATTTTTTGGGAAACCCCAGTAGAAATATGCTGCTCTATACATATTCCATGGTCTCAATGGGCTATATGGACCAGGATCTCTGTAAATGAAATCTTTTCATTGTTTGTCCAGAAAAATGGTAGAAATCTGAATTTATTTTGGAGTAAGGCAATGTTTAGGTCAGGCTACTGGAGCATACTACTGATGGAAAAACAAATAGAGTTTTCTTAATAAAAGACAAATCAAACAGATTTGATCATCTGAATGGGCTGACCAGAAATGGGTACCCACTTAAATATGAATACAAAGAACTTTCCCAGAATAAGTTGAGACCTGACCAGCATAACATTTGACCTAAAGTTGCTGACTTAGATTGCTTAATCTAAAGATGCCCCAAAGTTACTGAGCATCTATAATACAATACCAGTGCCAAAACAGTTGGGACTCTGTGTGTAAAAGGTAAATAAAATACCACTTTATATTCCAATTGAATTGTAAAAGACAAGATATTTAATGTTCAAACTGAAACTAAATATACACTCATTCTGAATTTGATGCTTGCAACAAGTTCCAAAAAAGTTGGGACAGGGTCATGTTTACTACTATGTTACATCACCTTTTCTTTTAGCAACACTCAGTAAACATTTGGGAACTGAGGACACTAATTGTTGAAGTTTTGAATGTGGAATTCTTTCCCATTCTTGCCAGATATATGACTTCAGTTGCTCAACAGTTTGGGGTCTCTGTTGTTGTATTTTGCATTTCATAATGCACCACACATTTTCAATGGGATGCAAGCAGGCCAGTTTAGCACCTGCACTCTTTTACAATGAAGCCACGCTGTTGTAACACATGCAGAATGTGGCTTGGCATTGTTTTGATGGAATAAGCAGGAACGTCCCTGAAAATGATGTAATCTAGATCAGGGGTTCTCAACCTTTTCTGCTTCGAGGCCCACCTATTCATACTTGTAACGAGTATTTTGGCTATCTATTCTATTAGAATCTAATAGTCTTTTGTAAAGAGTATTAATGGGAATCAGCATCACTCCTTGTCACAGATGATAGCCCAGGAATTATTTAAATGCAATAAAAACAAACTGTTTTTAAGGGTAGGTATTGTATTTTAAACTGTAAGGATGTGCCAGAAGCCAACATAAAACCATGTATGGGGGGAATTCTCAGTCAAAAGGGGTTAATGATCCAAAAGTGGAGTCCGATCGATTAACACAAGAACTTATTGCCATGTTTGTGTACAGAAAACAAGCAAGTTATTAATATCAGAAGTACACTCAAAAGAAGTGGATATAGAAACCACTCAGTGGGATATATCCTTACATGCTAACAAAGGGTTTTTCCTATGAAAGAAAAGTTTACTAGCTAAATTTAACATCAGTAAAATATATTTTGATCCTATTGTAGCCAGAACTAAATACGAAGACAATAGTTATGCATACTATTAATTAACTTAATGTGAAGATAATTAACAGATAATCAACAGATTTTAAGATTGTGTATTTTAGTCTTTAATATTTGGAATTATGTGTATCTGTATATGCATGACCCCACCAGCTCTGCTGATCAACTTATTGTCTTTAAATTCATTCATTCATTCATTCTGAATTGGAAAATTATCCATCTATTTAGTTCCCTGACGTCTCAAACTACCTGGTGCTGCAGACGTCATTCTACATGGACAAAGGGATGAAAACCTGAAAGAGTATGGAGGCGTATGACTTTTTATATGTGGCTGGGTTAAAGATCTGGGGGTCAGGACACCACAAGATAAATCCTGTATCATTTATGCCCAGGTAAGGAGGAATTGCTGGGCTTTGTACGTGTCTTTGCAATGGTTGCTAGGATGCTAGAAGTTTTAGTATTGGGTGTAAACAAGCCGCAGCTGCTCAATTCTCATCCCTCCCTGCTCTTCTCTTCCAGCATGCATCACAGATCCATATAATTTACCCACAAACAGATTTATTTATTCTGTCCACTGCGTGTGAATGCTGTGTGCGTAAGCGCGTGCACATGCGCTCTGCTCTGTGTGTGCACGCGCACATGCAGGGGTTAAATGCAAAGGAGGAACATGATGATAATAATAATAATAATAATAAAGACTTGTTCTTCTTAATTTACCAACAAATGTATTTATTCCACTTGAAAGGTGTATGTCAAACCAGCTACTGGATTTGGGACACTAGGACATCCTAAACTATTTAGTATTTGGCTTCAAACTTGAAAAAATTTCGCGGTCCACTAGATGATGCTCCACAGCCAACTAATGGGCCACGGCCCAGTGGTGGAGACGCAGCGATCTAGATGGCAACATATGTTGCTCCAAAACCTGTATGTACCTTTCAGCATTAGATGTGCAAATTATCCAAGCAATGGGCACTAACACACCCCCAGCCATCACAGATGTTGGATTTTGAACTTTTGTGCTGGTAACAAACCGGATGGTCCTTTTCTTCTTTAGCTTGGAGGACAAATTGTCCATGATTTCAAAAACAATTCGAAATGTGGATGTGGCAATGGGGACGTGGCCAAACTTCGGTTTGTGAATGGAGGGCAGGGTCAGGGAAGGTGAGTGACAGTCAGTACACCTGTTGTCAATTAACATTGTGTCTGTGTGTTTTGCAGTGAGGATAGAAGGTAGAAAAGAAGGGAGAGAGCAACGAGAGAGGATCTCTCCTGACCAGAACGTGTGTGTGTGTGTGTGTGTGTGTGTGTGTGTGTGTGTAAACGAGCTTAGTGAAGCTGAAAAGCAGCAAAATACAAGAAATAAAGTTGTGTGTAAACATCATCTCCTGCCTGCCACACTTCAGTATTCCACCCACATCAGGGACTTACTACAGTGGTGCCAAAAGCTGGGATACTGAAGGGAACCACACATGGAGTCCTCTTCAGTTAAGGACCTGATCCATACCCTTGCTACCGCCCAACAGAACCAGCACCAAGCACTGATCAACCTCCAAAAGGAACAGGAACAACTTTTTGAAGCCTTGCTGCTGGTCCAGCAGGAAGATCACCAGGCATTCCTGGCACTTGCTTGCATCGGTGGGGTCCTCAACCACCACCGCAGCAGACCCTCTGCACATCACCCTCACCAAGATGGGGGCCGCATGACAATCTGGAAGCCTTCATAGTGCCCTTTAAGCAAGCGGCCGAAGCATGGGGGTGGCCGGTTGAGCAGTGCACGGCATACCTACGAATGCTACTAACTGGAGAGGCACAGCTCACCATGCAGCAGACAGCTGGCTCCCTGCCGACAGCTGGCTTATCTATGCAGACCTGAAGCGAGCCATCCTGCAGCATGTCAGCCACTCCCCAGAACAACACTGCCAGTGCTTCCGGACGCTGACATTGGAGGAGGTCAGTTGGCTGTCTGTATTCAGCCAACAGCCCCAAGATGCCTGCCAGCAGTGACCTGAGGGAGGACGACCGTGGCGTTGAGGGGATCATCAACCTGGTGACACTGGAGCAGTTCATCGTGTAACTTCTGGAAGGAACAGCAGAGTAGGTCCAGTTTCACCGCCTGTCATCACTGGATCAAGCCATCGAGTTGGCGGAGGAACATATGGTGGTGGTTCCAGTGGCAGGCAGACATGCCGCCTCTTCTCTCTTTCTCTCTTCTCCTTCCTCTCCCTCTCCTCTTCCCGTCCCTACCCCTGTCCCCCACCACAGAGATGGGGGCTGGCTCCCCCCCAGCCAGCCTGCCACACCCATGATGTTCTCCTGTCTTTCCCTTCTGTGTCTGTGTCTTCTCACCCCAGGTGAGTGACACCGATAATGCTGGTGCAGAGGTGAAGCCTGGGCCAGTGTGCTGTCACTGCAGGGAGCCCAGGCATTTCCAGGGTCAGTGTTCTGTGATGGAGGTGAGAACTGTGGTCCAGATCCCCGATGCACCAGAGACCGCTCTCAATTGGGCCAGAGTGTATCGTATATCAGTGAATGTTCAAGGGGATAAGTGTCATGCGTTGGTGGATTCTGGCTGTAATTAGACCTCAATCCACCAAAGCCTGGTGCAAGGTAAGGCATTGGGGAGAGTACAAGTGGTGAAGGTTGTGTGTGTGCGCGCGCATGGGGATTTTCACAATTATCCATTAGTGTCGATCCACATTCTATTTCAGGGAGAAAAGCATAGTATAAAGGTGGTGGTTAACCCTTGTCTCACCCACCTGCTGATTCTGGGGACTGACTGGCCAGGGTTTAGAGGCTTAATGGAGCATGTGGTAAGGGGTGGGTCCTGCGAGAATATGTCACAGGGGGATCCTGGTGTAGCATTAACTGGGGAAGCTGTCACAGAGCCACCTACATCAGCACCACATCAGGATGGCACGATGGGTGAGGAGCAGCTTGCCCCTCCTCCCTCTCTTGGGGAGTCCCTCAAGGATTTCTTGTTAGAGCAGTCATGAGATGAGACACTGCGTTAGCGTTTGACCAAGTGAAAGTAATCGATGGTCAATCTCTCCAGCCAAATGTGACACAATTATTAAGGATAGGCTGTATCAAGTGATGTTCACCAGTTTGAGTGTCCTACAGTTAACCCAACTGTTAATCCCAAAGAGCTGTAGGGAACTCGTATTCCACACGACTCACTTTAATCTGATGGCTGGACATTTAGGACAAGATAAAACACTAGCCTGAATAATGACCTGGTTCTATTGGCCAGGGATTTGTGGGGATGTCTGTCAGTAGTGTGCAGCATGCTGTGAATGCCATCTAGTAAATCCCATGGCCACCCCAAAAGTGCCTTTGTGCCCTTTCCCTCTAATTGAGACCTGCTCTGAGAGAATTGGCATGGATCTCATCAGGCCATTAGATCAGTCAGCACAGGGATATTACTTTGCATAGTCCACCAGGACTAAAATAATGTGATATCTGGAAGTGGTGCCTCTCTACAATATTTCAGCATGCAGTATTGCAGAAGCACTCTTCCGCATTATCTCCCGAGTCAGGATTCCCAAAGAAATCTTGACTGACCAAGGCACTATGTTTGTCATGCACACTTCGTGAACTGTATGGGTTATTAGGAATTAAATCCATCCACACCAGCATTTACCACCCACAAACAGATGGCTTAGTGGAACGATTCAATCGAACATTTAATTTTATTCGAAAGTTTGTAAATGAGGATGTACGTAATTGGGATAAATGGCTTGAGCCTCTGTTATTTGCCGAATGAGAGGCCCTGCAAACCTCCATGGGATTTTCACCATTTGAATTATTATATGGGCGAAAGCCTCATGGCATTTTGGATGTGCTGCAGGAAAATTGGGAGGAGGGACCTTCAATGAGTAAAAAACAATATTCAGTACATTCTCAACCTGTGCGCAAAGCTCCACACCCTCATGCACTTAACCCAGGAGAATTTACAGCAGGCACAAGAACGTCAAGCCCGGCTGTACAACAGGGGCATGCACCTTAGAGAGTTCACCCCGGGATAAAGTGCTTGTATTATTGCCCACTTTGAGCTCAAAATTAGTTGCCAAGTGGCAAGGGCTCTTTGAGGTCACATGGCGAATCGGGGATGTTGACTATAAGGTGAAGTGAATGGATAGGGCAGGGGCACTGCAAATATATCACAACCTGCTAAAACATTGGAATGAGGGGATCCCTGTGGCATTGGCATTGGTAGTTCCGGAGAAGGCAGAGCTGGGGCCAGAGGTAAAAAAAAAAAAGTAACTACTCAAACCACTCCTGTCCTCGGTGGAGACCACCTCTCACCGGTTCAACTCACAGAGGTTGCCAGGTTGCAAAAGGAATTT
>JAODVO010000269.1:0-11786 GCA_025400055.1 Notarius lentiginosus | reverse complement strand
AAATGATTAAAAATTTTGATTATACCAGCAGATCGGATTACACTGAAAAGCTGACACATGCAGACATCACAGATCCATGTAATTTACCAACAAATATATTTATTTATTATGCACTCTGCGCTCTCTGTGTGTTCACTGTTTCAGATGGGTTAAATGCAGAGGAGGAATTCTGCTGTGCTTGAGTTTACATGTGACAAAAATAAAGGCTTCTTCTTAATTTACCCACAAATGTATTTATTCCACTTGAAAAGTGTTCGGCAAAACAGCTACTGGATTTGGGACACTATGACATCCTGAACTACTTCTAAATACACCACAGATGCTAAAGTACAAAAGTACAGATGTCTGCCAATCTTTCGAGGCAGGTTTCATGCGTACCGGAATGTTACGGGAAATTCCCGACAAAGAAAAAAATACCTATTATGACAAAGGTAAGCTCAAATGTGGACTTCTAATAATAATAAAAAACAAGCCAGGGTAGAGATCTAGCATATTTTAAGGTGTTTAGCTTCGTCAACATTATCAGTACATAACAAACATGCTGCTCGTCGAGCCAAGCATGAGGTCGAATAAAATATATCGCGTCCAAAGCCCACATCCAGATATACATTCTAATGTTACAGAGCTTTCACACTAACCTGATAAATATTCTCCCCACACACACAGGAATGTTTTGTTGGCATCCAGTCTTCCTGTTTAACTGCAGCTCGCCATTTTTCTGGTCTTTCTGGGTTTACCAGGAAGCGGTGAAACGTGAAACCAGGCTTATCTCCATGTCTGTTATTAAATCCAAAAGCACTACAGGTCTCTGGCATTGTTCTTTTAGATGTCACTCCTACAAGTTTATCTGTAGATGCACTGAATTGGGCTTACAAATCACTCGTGTACACTTGGTTCCTGTCGTTGTCAAACACAACGCTTGCCAGGCAACATGGCCGCGTAAACAAATCAACAGAGGCGATGACATTACATAAAAGTCCTCCATAGATTCAGTTCAGTTGGCTGTAAGGTGTAATGTTAACTAGTGACGGCACGTGAAGTGCAGTGGCGCTTACGTTGCATGTAACGTCCATTTAGGAGCACCAGAGGGCAAATATTTCAATCGACAGCTCAGGCATTTAAGTGGCATCGAAACGAGGCACCAAAATCTGCATTGTGATTCAGTCTGGTAGATACCGATCGTATAGGAAATGGGTTTCAGTACTCCACCCTACGCATATAGAAGAAGAAGAAACCTTTATTCGTCACATGCACACTTCAAAGCAGTGAACACACGCACCCAGAGCAGTGGGCAGCCCAGAGCGCCCGGGGAGCAGTCAGGGATTTGCTCGAGGGCACCTCAGCCCAAGGCCGCCCCACGTCAACCTAACTGCATATCTTTGGATTATGGGGGAAACCGGAGCACCCGGAGGAAACCCACGCAGACACGGGGAGAACATGCAAACTCCACACAGAAAGGCCCTCAACGGTTGCTGGGTTCGAACCCGGAACCTTCTTGCTGTGAGGCGACCGTGCTAACCACTACACCACCGTGCCGCCATATAAGCATAGATCATGACTGGAGGGGATGCTGGATGTTCCTACACATGATCAACATTAAACAACATGTATTCTACTTTGGAATATGGCATAGCTCCACAATCATGACTCACAGGAAACCTGTTCACTTCACATTGTGGGCAAGCTGATCTGTTACCTACTGAGGGATTATTATAATGAAAACCGGTAGGCTTTAAATAAGCAAATAAAAAATAAATAAAAATTAATAAACCACATGGTGAAATAGGCTGTGAGTCACCGTGGGCATTATGTGGGTTGCAAGCTTATGAGGAAACACCAGCTAAGGCTCCATTAAAAAAAACTTTGGAATTATGAAGCATTTCCTTTCCGCTACAGCTTGAATAAAACACAGACTGAAGGAATCTTCTCTTCTCCCTGCTCTTCCATTCCTAGCATCCCTGAAGGGAAGCCCCTCAACACCAGCCAATGGACAGAAAGCACAAGTAGTCAAAAAGGTGGCCAGCTGAACATGATTCCCACGATACACCTCCACAGAGACAAAGCTTAACTCGAGGAAGTGGTTTCACAAAGTCGATGAGGACAGTCAAAATCAACATGAGGTCATGCTTTCAAAGAAGAGTTTCAGAGAAACTGCCAAAACCATTTTATCTGATCCGGAGGTAGAGAACAAAATATGCCCGACTGAAACCCAATGAAAAACCTCGCATGTTTGGATTCAATCCCTTCGTTTGTTTTGTTGAAAATTAATGTGCCACTCTGTCAGAGGTGTGGAGTTAGGCCAGTTAGGCCCGTCTCAGACTGTGTTTTCTTACAAGGTGAAAACACAGCCTCAGCCCTATACTACTCTTTTAATCGCTGTTATTAATCTCACAGACGTATCAGTTACACAAGGGGAAGTGTGTGCAGACGACTTGGATCCCAGTTCATGACATCTTCCAGTTCTCTGCTGATTTGTGTTTCTGGCAGGTGTTTTCAAGTCTTTGGAAGAAACCAAATACCCAAGTTACAGAAGATGCTGCCGAGTTAAAGCGGCGCTGTGTAATTTTGGTTAGTTAGCAAAGAGCCAGCACAAAGCTAAATGATTCCGCCCTCTCCCTTCAGACCTCACAAACCCCATGAAAGGCCTTAATTATTCCACTGATGAGTTGAAGGAAGAAGAATGCGAAACACTGCAGCACTGTGGTTGTTTGTGAATGCAGTATTAAACTAGCGAAGCATCAGAGGTTTCAAAGAATAATTGAAAAAAAAAAGGTCTATTTTTAAATGTTTTACTCAATTATTTCCAGAAACAGAGGTATGCCTTCTGCCTAATTTTAATATTGGAATATCTGAAAGAGTTAACAAATGGATATCCGGTTAACCACGAGGAGAGCGGACACATTAAGGTGTAAAGGTGAAGTCAAGCATCACTTTCCTATCGCAATTACGCTTTCCTCCTGTCAGTGGGTGTGCATGCATCAGAGATGGAGACTCGAGTCTGAGACTCGAACTCGAGTTGCACTCAAGTCGCACAAACAAAGACTCGAAACTTGACTTTAGACTTGCCCTCAATGACTTGAGACTTGCGTGTTGTGACGCGTGAACAACGTTCATTTCACGGAAATATTTATTTCAGTTTTTCCAATGTGTTGCCTAGCCTTATGGGAAAATCGGAGGCAGATTGAATATTTCCCTCCCTTGATAGGCTATTACGCGCAATGTAACGCGCGTGTGCAGCCACAGATTTCAAATCAACACTGACCATGGCGAAGTTCACCTGGAACTGTGCCAGTTGTTATCGCATTTGGATATAAAGCCTTCACACAGACAGCTAACAAGCGAACGGCCACTTGCAAAGTGTGTGGCATCAGGATAAATGATGCCGGCTCAACTACATCCAACTTTATCAGGCACCTCAGAACGCACAAGGATAGGTCAGTTACTTGGTTAGGTGAAATGAAAATTTAGTGTGTATGGACAGATAACATTACCGCTAGCAAACTAATCAAACCACAGACTACATGCAGATTATAGATTTATTGTTACCCACCCGATGTTAGGGTTTTATTTGATTAACATCTCACCATGTTTGAGCCTACTATTATACTCTGCTACCTGTAAACAGATAGTGGCAGAGTAGGCTATATGGATGTAGTTCATGGATGTAGCCTAACGGCAATCTTATGCATTAATCACGGTTTCAGAATAGGCTACTGTTATGATCTGGTAAAACTACATTCAGCTCCCCAAGTGTTTATTCAGAAAAAAATATTAAAATGTATTTCTTTCAGAACATCCATCACAAACATACTGTTGGCCTATTCCACTGCATTATTACTGTTAGCCTAATATTGCTCTGGAGTAAATGTCATATTTTGGACAAACTGAATGTATACAAAATAGCCTACTGGATTTTACTGCAAAAATGCAATATGGTATAAAAAATATTGCAGCAATGCAGTTAATATAAAATAATAGCAGGGTTTTTAATTTTGAAGGTACATCCACATATAGTATTTTGTCTATAAGCAACAATATTAGCTTTATCATCCATATTTTATAAATGGATTTATATGTTCATCTTCAGGTTTGCAGAATTCAGCAAAGCAAAGACAGGGACCAGTGAAGAGGGACAGAGCAGCATTGAGACTTTATTGGTTCAGACGAGAGGTGTACAAGTATACCACCAGGGTTATCCTAGACAGAAGATCATCACTGAATCAATAGTCAATGACCTTGTCATTGGATGCAATTTGCCCCTGTCTTTGATTGAGCTCTCCAACTTCAGGAAATTTTTGTCAGTGACAGAGGAGAGATATAAACCAGTAAGTCGATGCACAGTTACAAGACATCTGAGTGATCTAACATCAGAGAAACAGGCCTCTATCAAATCAAAACTAGAAAAGACAGGCACTGTGGCTGTGACTGTGGACATTTGGACAGACAGGACCATGCGAGGCTTTTTAGGGGTAACAGCCCACTTCATGGAGCTAGACAGAAGTAGCCCAAGACTCCAGACAGTTCTTTTAAGTTGTGAAAGATTCACAGGGTCACACACTGGTCAGAGAATTAGTGATGCATTTGAAGAAATATGTGACAACTTTCACATCAAGCACAAAATAGATTACATTATCTGTGACAATGCATCTAACATGAAGAAAGCTTTCACAGTTTGTTTTCCCTCTGCTACAAGTAGTGAAGATGATAATGAAGGCCTGGACAACAGTGATCTCTGGGAGGACTTAAGTGAGGAGTACCAGGATGACATGGAAACTAGTCAGAACAGTTGCCAACAACAATGACTGCAGTGCTTTGCTCATTCACTACAGCTTGTCGTGCACGATGGACTGAAAGAGACAAAAAGGTTCTGAATAGTGCCATGGCAAAGGTGACCAAATTCTGCAGTTTACTGCATTCCACTTGTGGCTTAAAAGAAGCATTTGAGGCAGAGTATGGAGCCAACCGTAGCATCCTCTCAGCTGCATCAACATGATGGAATAGCACTCTCCGCCTTGTCCAGGCAGTGACTGACTTGGATCTCCAAAGTTTGAATGCACTCCTGGAAGCCCAAGGTCATAAAAGCCTGTGTCTATCAGCCAGAGAATAGGGTCAGCTGAAAGAGCTTGTGGATGTTTTGGCCATTTCAACAAGCCACAGACCTTACTCAAGGGGAGAAAGTGGTGACCATTAGTGCAGTGCTCCCTTGTGTGCTCTCACTGAACAGTTACCTCATCAGGATGCTAAGTACGACACGTCACCTGGTGGCTTTAGTGAAAGCACTGCAGAAGTCCCTCCAGATCCGGTTTGAGGGGATGTTTGTGAATGTCAGAATGGATGGCTCCAGTAACCTGGCAGTGGATCTTCCATTTGGAGATACTCTCTTCATGATGTCTGCATTGCTAGACCCATCATTCTGCTTCTTTTGGCTAAAGCAAGATGTCTAAGCGCCAGACTAAGTTAAGAGTAAGGTGAAAGAGATGATTATAGGTAGGTATACACAACCTTGCTAAACACCTGAACATCACATTATAGAACAAAATACAAAACAAAACCCTCCCAAAGGGATCAATAAAGTTTGATCTAATCTAATCTTATCTAAGATTAATTTGTTTATTAACTTTACCCTCAACTCTGTGTATATTAATGTGTATGTGCAATGTGATGTATATTATAACTAAGTGTGGATTTATTGAACTTTTTAAGAACTTGTCTTGGCTGAGGCACGCAAAGTCACTGTACCAGACAGCAGTAATAGTGGTGATGATGATCAAGAGCCATCATCACCTGCAAAAATTCCACGTCTCTTCTCTGGATACAAAAAAAGCAAGAAAAGCATTGACCATGGCTCATCTGTGAGGGCAGAGCTGATCCGCTATATTCAGTTGTCAGCTAATGAAGAGGACAAGGGATGTCTGGACTTTTGGCAAAGGCATCAAAAGGCTTTCCCAAGGCTTTATCTGGTGGCTATGAGGGTGTTGGCTGTGCCTGCCACCAGTGCTCCTGTGGAGAGGGTGTTCAGCCAGGGTGGGATCATCATGTGCCCTCACAGAGCCAGACTTAGTGCAAAGACACTGTCAGAATTAATGTTTTTGAAATGCAACTATTCTGTTGTCTAAACCCTTTTCCAGAATGTAGATCATATTCAAAGGTTTGTTCCACAGATGTTGTTACAGCTGTGTAGATGTGTTGGTCACCTTTTGGCAGAACTATTTTGTTATTTTCCTCATTACTTGCAGTTGAGAGTGTTAAAGGACAAGGAAATTGTCAGTTCAGTGCCTTTGGCACCATGATTGGTGGTAGAACACTATCAAAACAGATGTTAGACCTTAAGAATGAAAAGGCTACACAACATAATACATTTGTTAATGCATCCTGTGGTATTTTTTTCCAAAATATATTTATCAAGTTCAAACAAAGCTTTCATGTTTCTTCACATTACACATTGAAATAGCCCTCCTAGGTTACCATGCTCTGATCAATTTTGTGTATAATAGCCTAATAGATGATAAAGTACAGTAAATGCTTTCAATCCAAAACATACAGAAATGCAGTATCATCTCAGATAGCATCTATTGAGAGAATGTTAATTTCAGTCATTTGAGACTTGACTTGGGACAAAAGACTTGAGACTTGACTTGACTTGGAAAAAATGACTTGTGAACATCTTTGAGTAGAGGTAAGAAAAAACCCTGCTTCTTCACTATGGATTTTTTCCCCCTAAAAAACAAAGAATGCCTTTAACTACAAGCCCAATTCCAAAGAAGTTGGGTCACTGTATAAAATGTAAATAAAAACAGAATGCGATGATTTGCAAATCCTTCTTAACCCATATTCAATTGAATAGAACACAAGGACAAGATTTTAATGTTCAAACTAATCTTTTTTTTTTTTTTTGTAAATATACACGTTGTGAATTTGATGCCTGCAACACATTCCAAAAAAGGTAAGTTGGGGTATGTTTACCACTATTACATCACTTTCTTTTAACAACACTCACTAAGTGTTTGGGAACAAAGGACAGTAATTGTTGAAGTTTAGAAAATGAAATTCTTTCCCATTCTTGCTCGATATACGACTTCAGTTGCTCAACAGTCTGGGGTCTCCATTGTCTTATTTTGCACTTCATAATGCACCACACATTTTCAATGGGAAACAGGTCTGGACTGCAGGGCCAGTCTAGTATGCCACACAGCAGTAACACATGCAGAATGTGGCCTGGCATTGTTTTTGCTGGAAACACTCATGTTCTAGTGTGCCAGCAAGACTTAAAAGATGTCCTGAACACCCCAAATGATACCCAGCAAAGAGTGTCACAGTGACCACCACATTTTCCACTGCAAAATCTTAAATTAAAGCCCAAGTATAGGAAAAAAGGTACTCCAAAGAAAAAGTTGAAGGTTTGCAGTCTTACAGTCAGCTGAAGTAAAAGCTAACTTCAGCAAAGACAAGGCCATTTTTTGAAAAATGGAAGTGCAGTGCTTCACACAAAACTTCACAAATTCTTCACATACTGCTGGGAGCAAGGCAAATTTCCTCAGAAACTTCACTTCAATTTGCATAATAACAAAAAGGTGTAAGGTCTGATCATTGCCTTCCCAAGAATGTGCTGAACATCATGCTGTATTCTGGACACCACATCCCTCAATGTTTCCCATATCAAGCCCTGACATTGGTCTGTATTAGCCACTGACAAGAAGTGCTGGGTCCCCTTTCAAGTATGCTTGCAGAGCTAGCCTTGAGGTAAAGAAAGCTAGGTGAAAGAACTGTACAACCACAGCACACAACTCTGATTAGACCTTAATCTGCAGCCACTTCAGGCCTGCCCAAGATTGACCTGGTCAGCCACCAGCGAGCATACAGTTGATGTGAACTCATCTTCCTGATCTTCATTTGCAAAGCCAAGCCATCTGGGTGTGGAGGACAGATTTAACCTAAGGCAGTATGTTCTTTCTGACTGGGTTCTATAATGGAGAAAGAACACAGAAACAATCTATGAACTGAAGGGTCTCCATCATAAGGAGACCTTTCTTATAGCTATGAATTTTTTGTAGCATCTCCAAAATGAGATGAAAGACAGAATGTTGCAAACAATGCTCCAGCTGGTAATGTCCAAATGCAGGCCAAGGGATACCAGGGTAAACTGCAGAGGACAGTGGATTGTGACTGTGCTTGTAAATAGTACTACTGAAGCCACATTTTGCCCACCCAAATCATGTAGGTCATGAAGCAGTTGGCACTAGCCTGACGGAAGCCCCTTACTTGATAAGGAGTCTGTCATCCAGCTGGTATGCCCAAGTAAGATGTGTAAAAGGAAGTAAAGCAAGAAATCACTTGTTACCAGGTGCCAGGCAAGATTTAAAAAACAAACAAACAAAAAGTCGTGCAGAGCACGATACTTGCGAAAATCACAAAGAACGGAAGTTATGGCCGATTAGGTGTTTTTACAAGATTTGACCTTGGTGACCTTAAACCACCAAAAACTAATGATATCTTTGTGTGACCCTAGTGAGTGACCCAAACGGACAGACATGAACATGCTTGCAAAAATCTCCAATTTTCACAAATAATAAAACCACATCATATTACCTGAAAATCTGTGATTGTGTGCATTTGTGTAAACAAACCTCAGTAGCAGTAGCTAAAAGTACACAAAATTGTGAACAAGCACTCCCTCTCCCTTCCTGCTGCTGACAATGGGACAAACCACGCACCTTCTGGAAATGCTGGTCAAGAATCAGTATGTCACCCAGAAGTACTGTTAAAATCACTGACAATATGTTAAGTGCATTCATCATTGGCTACTGGAGCTAAGGATTACTTCTACAGCAGATTAAGTTTTCTGTGTTTTGCCAATTGCCCTCGTAATTGGAATACTGTGTGTTTTTCTGCTGCTTGTATCTGCTGAATACTCCATTTAGCTGCTGCTTGTTACCTTGTGTTTACATCTGCTTTGCTACTAGACAGGATTTGCCCATCAGTTTTGACTGTGCAAGTAATCTGCTGTTTTTCATTTGCTAATTAGCTGGGCTTTTAGTGTAATTTCGAGTGATGCTCATTCCCAAAATCTCTCCCCCTCTCCTACCACTCCCATAACCTGTTCATTGTGTGTGTTGACACTATTCCTGTTTGTGGTCTTATGCACAAAAGATGCTTCCATCACCATGGCCCCCTGGGAGGACAATGCTTCTCCAACCTCATCTTCCCTTCAGCTACCTCCACTGACACCTTCTGGATCACTGCTACACGGAAGGCTGACTTTATCTCTGCCCATGCCTCCCTCCTGTCCCTCCACATCCTTGCACTGACTGAAACCTGGATTTCACCAGACAACACCACAACACCTGCAGCCCTTCTCCCACACCCCTCACCCATCTGATCGTCATAGTGGTGGTACTGGTTTGTTGATCTCTCAGTTGTGGGAAAATCTCACCTCTTCCATTCTCCCACTTCTCAATCAACTCCTTTGAATTTCACTCTGTTTCAGTCTCTTCTCCTGCTAACCATTTTTGGCATTGTTGTTTATTGCTGTCCTGGCCCAGTGGGATGTTTCTTTGATGAACTGGACATCCTACTCAGCTCCTTCCCAGAAGATGGCACCCCACTGATGCTTCTGGGAGACTTCAACCTCCACCTAGAAGCCTCCCACTCTGCTGCCTTCCTCCCACTACTTCATTCCTTTGATCTCTCCTCGTTGCACTCACCTCCAACCCATAAAGCTAGCAACCTTCTAGACCTGGTATTGCTCAGAAACTGCTCTGCCTCAGATCCCACAGTTACTCTTCTCCATCTGTATGACCATCACTTCATTTCATTCTTGCTTTCTGCGACAGAGTAGCCCGTCACGAGTTGCGGGACACACACACACACACACAGCTGAAGTGAACCCATTTTCATTCTCACAATAATCACTGTTCATCCCGTTTTAATTGTACTGGTCAATTAGTCATTTTAGGTCGCCAAGGGTGCACACTTACCTTCCTAAATAACCACTTTATTTGCCATAAAATTATCTTTGGGTTTTACTCACCACTTTGCTCTATAATTCATCTGCCGTCCATGCTGCATTTATTTAAACAGTGTAAACGTCATCGTCGCGCTTAAAAAGCCTCATTGGCAGGGCACTCGTGGGTGATGTCAGTATAATTTTGTAGGTTTGTTTTAAAGTTTTATTTTATTGATTTCTTATCGGCTTTCTTCGTCAATGAGAAAGTGATATTGGGACCTGAATTATGTTTTTCACTTTTTTTTTGTTCATTAGAATTAGGCATGCCTGGATTCAGTTATTATGAATTATGATAGTTTTCATGGTTATAGGAGGAGTCTGGGGCCTATAAAAAGGAGGCGGCCTCCAAGTTTGAAAGTAGTTGCTGGAGAGTTACACAGGAGGCAACATCTATGGAGAGACTTTGCCAGTAAAACTAGTGCTGTTTATAAATAGTCCCCCCATGGACTTTTGCATTTTTCTTGTGGAGATTTGTAAATATTTTTCACTTATTCTCTGTTGCACTTGAGAAACGAGCACAATAAACACCACCATTACTAGAATTATGACTACACCATTGTTTATGGAAAGAAGAAATTGAACCTCACGACACTTCTTCACCTATCATCCCCCCTCCTAACCCCACCATCCTCTCTGCTCTCTCCTCATCACTTGACACATTATCTCCTCTTCTCTCCAGACCAGCACGATCTTCCCCTCCTAGTCCCTGGATGTCTGAAACAATTTGTTCCAACAGAATTGGTCTACATGCAGTAGACAGGAAGTAGAGAAAATCCAGGGCCCCGCTGACCTGTCTCACTACCAGTCCTTCATTGCTGAGTTCACAGCTTTGCTCAAATCAGCTAAGATCAAGTTTTATCACTCCAAAATTCACACGTCCATCTCCAAACCTTGTCAACTGTTTTCTGTTTTCTCTTCTCTCCTCAACTCTCCACCAGCTGCACCTCAGTCCTCCATCACTGCAGAGGACTTCTTGGTCTTTTTGGAGGAAAGGATCATAGCAATCTGCAACTCCTTCACCACACCTGCCTCCCCCTCCCATCCCCTCTCCACCCTCGGTGTCTGCTTTTTCTTTTCTTTCTACTTCGGATGTCTCCCAGCTTCTGCTCTCTCACTGTCCGACCACCTGTGCCCTTGACCCCATCCCCTCATCTCTCCTCCAGACCATCACTCCTGACATCCTCCCATTTATCACCTCCCCCGTCAACTCCTCCTTGTCCTCCAGATACTTTCTCTCCAGCTTCAAACAGGCCCACATTACTCCTCTGTTTAAAAACCCCATCCTAGACCCCTCGGTCATCCAGAACTACTGCCTCATTTCTCTTCTCCCCTTCCTATCAAAGATGCTTGAATGTGCTGTTGCTAACCAATTCTCCTCTTTTCTCTCACGGAACAACCTCCTGGATCCTCACCAGTCTGGCTTCTGAGCTGTACACTCAACTGAGACTGTATTCCTCTCTGTCAGTGAGGCACTTCATGCAGCTCATGCCACCTCCCTCTCCTCTGTTCTGACTCTCCTTGACCTTTCTACTGCATTTGACACTGTTAATCACCCCATCATCCTTATCAGCTCTAGGGATCTGTGGGACAGCCCTAGACTGGTTTAAATCCCATCTCTCTGGTCATTCCTTCCAGGTTACCTGGTCTGGTATTGCATCAGCACCATGCCCACTTATCACTGGTGTCCCTCAAGGTTCAGTCCTTGGTCCGCTTCTCTTCTCCCTCTTCACCCAGTCTCTTGGCCCAATTATCTTTGCTCATGATCTATCTTACCACTGCTATA
>JAODVO010000028.1:64938534-64949313 GCA_025400055.1 Notarius lentiginosus | reverse complement strand
CATATTCGTATGTTGTCGTTTTTACACGCTGAATACGAACTGTTGTTAACTGATTTAATTTTACAAACTAATCTAACATTATGTTCCCAAAGGACAGTTTGCTAGCTAGCAGCCGGTCATTGCACTACAACCGCACTTGCTAATTGACATGGTAACCAGATTTGCTTGCTGTTTTCGTGACCACGCCCCCAGAGCGAGTATTCATGAGTGAGTTTTGTGTGGTGTTTCGCCCAGTGGAAACCTACAGTAATCATTTGTGTACTGCGCACAGAGCGCAAATTTTTTTTTTTTCTCTTCTATCAGAAATATTGGTAGGGACCTATCAGCCGTCGTTTGATATTAATAGGGACACGTCCATACCCAATTCTACGCCTATGGTCTGTACAATGGAGCAACGTGTTGTCTTTTCCCATTCAGTGGATACCCTGGCTGGATAACTGTTGCATGCTGGGAGGCCCCGCCTCTGACAGAGAGCTGCGTGAGACGGCAGAAAACAGCACGGTGTTTTATTCAGTCAATGGGTCAAACTAATACTTTGGCGACTTCCCATAAATACCAAAATCGCGGTAAAAAAATGTACAGAGTTCATTTTCATTTACCGTATGATAAGTCGGTACATCGAATATCACGACAGGCCTAGATTCCACAACTGTAGTAATCCATATTATGTCAAGAACCGTGCAACTGAGTAAAGAGAAACGACAACCATCATTATTTTAAGACAGGAAGTGGCTTTTTTTAAATAATAAAGAAAAACACTGAATGAGAAGGGGTGTCCAAACTTCTAACTGGTACTGTGTGTATATATGTATTATACTTGAATTTCTGCTATTGGACACTTAAATTTTCCATAACCTTCAACATTTTTAAAAATGTGTTATTTTTATTTTCATTAAGCATTCTTCCTGTTCAATATATTTTTGATGAGAGTCCTTTTTGAGTATTTGTCCAGATGGAGGAATTATTTATTTATTTTTTTAAAATAATCTTTCTCTGACATTGGTTAAATGTTTATTTGAATTGGAAAGTGTGATTGTTTTAATATTGTTTGTTATGTCATCATGCGCTGAGGAAACGCCATTTTTGTTTTCGTTTTGTTTTTAAACTTTTTTTGTTTTAATTTTGGTAAGTATGGTTTAATGATGAAGCACTGCAGAGTGAAATGCACATTTCCTCATCGTTTCAAAGCACACATGCATTACTGGAACTCCAGACAGTCCTGTACATTGTTGAGAGATGCAAAATAGGTGGGTTGCTGAATTTATAGCAGCTTTTTTTTTTTAAACAATGCATCTTATAGTCATGAGTTAACTGTTTTGAAAGCTGGCGCTGTTTTAAAGGTCATGTTTACAAATATTTTGGACTACATCACACTGAATTTATACACTCAACTGTAGTAATGTAAGTGCTAATTACTGTAATTATCGAGAGTGAGTCAGTGTTAAATAGATAAAAATTTTAAGTTGAATAGTGCAATTCCGTTAAGACTGTTATAGTAAAGTTGTCTCACTTTATACAGTTTGGCCTGCTCATGAGCTCTGAATCAGGAAATGAAAAGCTTTAGTGCGTTTTTGGTTATAATTTCCAGCAATGTGGCACTTGAGAGAACACTTCTTGCAGAACCTGATGGATCAGTACGATCCTTCATCGTATCAGCAAGGCATCCATTTTGTACTACTTGACACCAAAACGTTACAGACACACCTGTTTCCTGTTGATGTTTTAGGGCCTTGTACATAGCTGGAGATCAATGTTTTCAGATTTCTCACCATTTTGTATCTCTTTACAATGAGAAATGACAAAAGTCTGTCTAAATAATGCTGTAATGCTGTTGGGTTTTTCATTATCTGCTGCTTTACAGAAGCAAATTTATGCTAAATGGTTGAAATAAAGATTTTAGCTTGTGAATTTCTTTAGTTTCAAGTTGCAGTCACATTTCTTAACTATAAATGTTAAAAATTCTTAGCATCACAATTAAACTGAATGTTAAATATTCCTTTGATCATATTGTTTGCATGTAAATATTGGCTCATGCATAGTTTTAAACAAAATGTACCTACAGAAAATGTCTTAAATTTACAGTTTTTCTTTCAGTTTGTGTTGTGTGTCATTAAAAAACAAACTTTTAAAACACAAACTGAACTGCTAAATTTTTTTACTTAACTAGAAAAAGTATACAATGTGTAATAAAATACATGCACTGTATAATAATTTTAAATAAAATACACTTATTTCTAAAAGATGGTATAGGTGAATAGAAAATTTGTTCAAAATCTGAAATGAAGTTTACTGTGTTAGATCAAATAAAAGTGTTTTCATAAGGGAAAATAGATGCATATTTGAGACAGGTTTGTTTTAAAATCAGCTATCTGCTAAACCCCATTTTCAACCTTAAGAATACAGATAAAGTATACAAAAACTATAATTATGCAAAATTTGTTGTGCACATATCGACCATTAGTGTCCTCATAAAATCCTCAGTTTGATAGTGATTTAAATCTCTCAAAAAGTTTAAGAAAATGTACAAAAATGTATTGCGTGTGTATATAATATGCAGTACGTGTGTTCATCGTATTCTCACCATTTTGTCAATTTTGATTTAAAACTGCCACAAGAACATAGCTTTTTAAACAAACCTAACCGCTAAGCCCTTAAAGTAGAAGTATAGAATAAGCATCATAGTTCATCAATAACATATACATAAATTACAGTACTGATAGTGTCTATCATATTCTCACAGTTTGATAAACCATTAAATCTGTTACAAGGACTACTACTATTTAAAATATTCAGTTTTTACACCAAGTGTAACATTATCAGAATTTGCAATTAAGAAAATTGTATTCTCATGATTTGATTCCAGTAGCTTTAGGTTTAGACTTTAGTCAAATTAATTTCTTTATTACAATGTAATGAAAGACACCACAAAGAAATATTATTATGAACGATGCAGAAAGGTAAATATATTTTCCAGGGCACTGTAGGTTATTCTTTTTTTATATCCTTTGTGTGATGTCATCTGTAAAACAGCAGATATGTGCTAATAATCTTTCTCAATCCTAATATTACAGTTTCTGTGTTCAAAATCCTTTCAACTGCTCAATAAACTATAAACAAGAAAAACATTTTCTGACTGACTCTGAATGCCAAAAGTTGTTGGTCATTTCCATTGATTTTTAAATTAAATTTCTCATCAACCTTTTAATTATATTTGGGATTAGATACAAGTTCATGCATGCACAGATGTATATAATAGTATGTATATATGTGGTTAAGTTTTGTTCCATAGCTCAAACAGGCATGATTATAATGTAATGATTATTAAGGATTTAATTTTGGTTCATACAAAATATATCCTTCAGCTCAAGAAATATTTTTATCTCTACTTTGCAGTACACGAAATACAGAATATCAGATGATGGTATTTTCCGCGATATTCAGTTGACCTCCACAGAACTTGACATGACCAAATTTTCTTTTATCTTTTTAAGTCTTAACACATAAATTTGTATCGCTATACTTTCAGCATTAATTAAACTCAATCCAGAGGCATGTGGGTGAAATTGCCATTTTTCATATCGAACAGCATGGCATTCAGACTCATTGTTCATTAAAATTCCCCTTTTAAATTAGAACCAAAACATTATTTCTGATGTTGAGGCCATGATGAAATGTGCACGCTGCAGTTGCTTGACAGGATTTATTAAGATTTGTTTGTAATTTCTGTATAACTGTATATTTTAGTAGTACTAATAGGGTTGCTGCAGGTTTAGGCAGAACTGAAGATTGTTGTATGTTTTCCTGTGGCAGGTTTAGACCTTCAGAATCACCCAAGTCAGGGAGTACCTCAGGTCTAGAATAAATGTAGAGCACCAGGTAGGAACTGGAGGAAAGAAGGGCTCTTTTAATTATTATTATTATTATTATTATTATTATTAATTACAAATTACATTTGTAGTTTGGTCAGCCTAATCAAATTTACAGCAATTTTATCAACTGATATTTTAAATTCTAAAATCAAATTAATTTCATTATTGTATAATATAAATAATATTTAAGTTAATATTATAACAAATTTGAGCCCCACAACTTGGACAGAGGAATGTCAAGACATAAAACTAGACAAGAGATAAACTTTCTGTATATAAACAGACCACGCTTGTTCTCAAATACCCACAGCAATATATAAATATTCTGAATTATAAAGAAAATTTGAGGAAATTACATTCAGATATCTAGATGAACCTCTGACTACTAATTGCATTCCAATTTAATGTTCTTTTGGTAAATTTGAAATGGGGGGGGGATTAAATGTTTTATTTAAAATAATCCTAAAAATGAGGTGAGGGAATATTCTGCATGCAGCATATAAATAAATACATGCATACACTCTTATGATAACTACTTCAGAACCATGTTCATTTGAATTATTGTATACTAGGTTTAACAATCTTAAAATATCCTTTAAAAAATTGTAGTGTGACCAAAGTAAAAATTTTAGATGCCTTTCGTAAAGGTCATAGGTGTTCCTTTTTTTTTTTTCAAGCAAAAATCTAAAATGTATGAGAAATTTAAAAAAATAGACAAATAAAATGGAGTAATTTGTAGAAATAACCTGTGCTTTTCATAACAACTGGATATTTAATCTGTGCAAAGGCTGGAACGATAAAGATTTGGTGAAATTAAGTCAAATTTTGAATTTTTTTGAAGAGAACATTCATCAAAAAAAAGTTGTCTTTCATGTCTGTGGTTGAACTTTCTGCATGAACTTGAGATGCTGAGCCTCTGAAGAGGTGAAGACATGAATAATTCATTGGAAAACCCTGATCTGAAGAACAGCACGTATGCAGATATTTCAGTGTTTCTAATGCTAAATCTCTTATTAGATTCCATTGCATCTTAATATTCATCTTTGTGGTTACTTGTTCTGCACTTACATCCACCCTACTCCTGGAAAAATGTCCATCTACATAAACAGTCGAGGAATTTTTACAATAACTAAAAATCTTTTACTGTAAAGAAATGAAACCCATTATCTGTTGTTCTTTATATTCTTTTCTAATTCAGACTTTTTTCAGCTAATGAGGAAAAAACAGAGACATCCTCACGCTCTGGAATAATGGTCATTCCACAAGTGAACTTATTTATTCTCAGACTTCTTACTCTTCGAAGGTTGATTCGTACAACACGCTTCTCTTTGATTTGCTGAAGTATTAACTAAATTTCAGAGTGTTCTTAATGTCACTGCTCGGCTTCCGACGTATTCATGTAAATTTGACAGTGTCAGTCCAGTACTTCAACGGCTTCATTGGTTACTAGCAGAGAAACGCATCCACTTCAGGATTCTGCTTCTGGCCTTCGGAGGGTTGCGTGGTCTTGCGCCTGGTTATATCAGTGATGCTCTACAGCTCTATGTCCCCACAAGAACATTTAGCTGTTCAGCTCCTGTTCTTTTAAAGCTGGTGGAATCCCATCTCAAGACATTCGGTTATCGTTCTTTTGCTGTAGCTGTGCTTCACCTCTGGAACATGTTGCCCACAGACATTAGAGCTTGTGATTCACTCTCTTTTCAAGTCAAAACTTAAGGTTAATCTCTTTAGAATGTCATATTAGTATCTTTTATTGTCCATTCATCTGTATTTACATATTGTATATGTAGCGCTCAGAACTCTTTTGCTATGAGTGCTTTATAAGGGGGGAGTTTACTCAGAATTTACAGAAAAATGCTGGCTGCTCTCCACATTCTTTAAAGCAGAAACGGCATTGGCAAATATTTCAGAAATTCATCCTTTCCGATGAAGGAAAAAAAGAATGGGAAGGTTTTGTTCTTCATGGATGATTTTGAAAAATGCATCAAATTCAAACTTAGTATTTTTTGGCACATTAATCCAGCGTTCCCCTCCAGCTTCAACTTCTGATTCCTGGATTTTATCATCAAAGGATGATTTCTTGCAGTGGTTCATTTACAGTTTTATATAAATGCTTCCTGATAGCTGTGTCTAAATTTGAACTGCCAGACCTTTTGCAAAAAAAAATTAAATATCCAGTTGCATCTGACCTATTACAAATCCAAAAAACAAATGAAAATAAGAAGTAAAATTTTAAGTTGTACAGTTTTTAAAAATTACTTAGGTTTTTAACAATCATATGTTGAACTTGTGTATTTGTGAATTTTCAATAATAATAATAATAATAATAATAATAATAATAATAATGCAATTGAATATAAATGTAAAGGCACAATTTTTGAAATTTTAAATAAAATTGTGCTCTTTTTAATTTATTTCTACGAGTCCTTAATCCTCCATGTAAAACAGTTTAGAAATGTTTTAGTGAAAGCATTAGGGGTAAAGAACAACCTCAGAACTGTACATTGCCTTAACTCTCATTTAACCTGCCTTCTTTATATTTAATTTTTATTTTTGATGACTTATTTTGCGTAGAGGTTCATTCTTTTGTTTGTTTATTTAAATTTTTTTTAAAAATGTCATCTGCAGACTTATTTTTCATGATTAATGATTTTAAAAATAATAAAAAGTGTTTTGTTAATCTTGTCACTTTTATATTTAGGAAAGTGACACAATTACAGCAAAATCCTGCAGATTGAACGAATTTCATATTGTTAACTGTTGCCAAAAAAAGAAAAGAAGAAAAAAGTTTAGAGAAAATCTACTCGTCTCAATGTTTTTACAGCCATTGAATTCGAAATGACTTGACTTTTTCAAGTAATCCTAGAAAAGGGGGAGAGCATTCCAAATAGACACTGCTGACTCACTCCAAGTTCCCTCAGCGAAACTGCACTGTTGTGGCATTAGGAGTGTTCTCACTATCGCTCCCTTCAGTATCTACACTCTGGCAAACTGTTGAGGTATTTCTTGCGGTGATTGGTTTTACTGATAGGAAGTTTTTTGTACATAGACAAGTTTCAAAAGACAAGACCTTATGAATTTAGATGTAGTTTGTTTCTTAGTCCTGCATGCTTTGCTAAATTTATGCCCTTAAATCAAAGCTGTGTTTGTTTTTCTTTGTATTTTTTTTCTGTAAACTAACCATAGGACCTTTTATGTGTAGAACAGGTCTAATCAGTTCGCCTTTCACGTTCCAGAATAAAAAGCATGGTGTAAAAGATGCCGTTAGGTCTAAGATGTCTTAGGCTAAGACGATAACGGCAGGCAGCTTCTCTGAATAGTGAAGCAAAATATTTCAGAAGAGAAGAAGGGAAATAAAACGAATGCATCCATCATCCAAGTTCATTACAGTTCTATAAATTGAGTGTATTGTAATTACTAAATTGAATTTCATGAACATTGCAGCTTGGTGGGTCTCATAATCCTGGAGTATGAACACTTTTTGTTGTTTTTATAGCAGTTGAAAATGTTCATTTGCTGTAAAAACAAACTAAAACCAATATTATGTTTTCCTAGCTACATTTACAAAATGGAAATCCCCCAGAAATTAGTGTAAAGATTACTACTACATTCCCCAAAGCTGAACGTTCTACAACATCTCACGTAAATAATACATTTAAATTCAATTAGGTATTTAATTTCTAGCATGTAAACCTAGCTAAATAGAAAGATGGACATGATTTTAAAATAATTACTTGAATTAATTGACGATATATCATTGTAATTATTTTTTAAAAATTAGTTTTTAGTGTTGTAATAGTTTTACTAACTAGAATTGTGCTCAAAAGTTCCCATATGTAGATTTATTTCTATATACATCTTTCTGCTGTCCTGTATTTTATTTCAATCAATTTATTTATTTAGATACACAGATAAAGACACGACACTTATTTAATCAGCGTTATTGTTTATGATGTAGATATTTCAAATTTAGCCAAATGGCTAGTTTTCATCTGCTGTCCCTGGGCAAGCAATAATTTTAATATTATTGTGACAAATATTAAGAAAAACATATGTTAAAAAATAGATTTTTCCTGCTCTAACACACCATAACTAACTTACAGACTAATAACCAGATCTTTCCTGGGTTGGGGTAGACATAAACAGATCAATTATACATTTTATATACATCTGTAAAAATTATTTTCCATATAATATAGCAGCACATTGAGCTTAAATTCAGTAACTCTCGAGACAAATCTGTTACATAAAGAAAAATCAGAGCTTCAGACTTTCCTAAAGTAGGACATTAAAGGGTTTAGGTTTTAACATGCTATGTAATGAGTGTAGGTTAGTGATCTGTTAGATTTTGGTACAATTAACAAAGTATGAATTGTTCTGTCTATTTTATATGATTTGGCCTGTGTAAGGTAAATCATAATTGTACATACAGTGATATAACAACCATTATGTAATATAGTAATTTGGATAATGTACAGAAAATGTGATAGTTTTGACAGTTTTATTTAAAAAAATCCAAGCTATGAATTTCAAATTTTTATGGTTTTATTAAAGTAATGTCAGCAAGATTCCTTAGATTAATTGTAAACGCAGGATAAAAAGTAAATTGCATCTATGAATCATATGAAGGACATAGTTCCACAGACTAAAGGGACAAACTGCTTGACGTAAAGCCCTACTTTTGATTTCATAAGCATTTGTCTATTTGTTTGATGTTGGCTAAAAGTGTGATGCCATTTTGTATGTTTGATTGTTTACATGAATTACATTTAAAATATGTTCTAAATTAGTCCTGCAGATTCAAACCATGCACAAAAATTAAAAACATGTTTTATACAACTGTTTTCAAACATTTTTTCAGTATCTGGGTTTGAATTAAAGCTATTTTAACAAATCATTACCGCAGGTACTTCAATCTAGCTAAAGGTGACCAACTCGAAACAAACATTTTCTAGTAAAAGATGACAGGAATCTGAGAAACATTTGATCAATTCAAGCAGAATGTGTGGAAAGGAAGCAGTTTTGTGAAAATTTGATGTACAAACTTTCAAAATACACATTTGCATGTGCAAGATGTGACTGTATACTTAGGTTTATATAGCTGTAAAAATGTTTCAGCCAGATAACTTTATGAAATTGATGTAAAAGAGAATTGCTTTGTTAATATGGATAACCGGCATAATTGCTAAAGTGATGGCTTTAAATAAGCCCTCTTTTAAATGCTGTTTGAAGATTCAGATTTTATTTATTTTGGAAAAAGAATAAATTGATAAGATTGCATTAAATAGCTCACTCATAAAACAAGAGTATGTTTTTTAAGTATAAGGCTGTTTAATTAAGTTGGAAACAAATATTTATAAACCAAAAACTGACTAACTTGTATTGGTTAAAAAAACTTGAGAATAAAATTTTAAAAAGAAAAGTCAGAATGAATTCTGTGTGATTTTAAGTTAATCACCACAAAAACATTAATACTTGCCTGATATTTCCTGAGCATACTTCTCGGATAGATGTTTCAATGGACAAGATTTATGATTTAACTAAAACACAACCTACATTTAATTACTTAGAATTTTTCAAATAATGTTCTGTATTATTGGATGTTATTTAATAGTGTATTACATGCAAATTATCATTGTAACAGTTATGACTCAATTATTTTGTTCATAGATTCAAAATTAGTATATAATGATTATTTTGTGTATTACTTTGACATTTTCTTAGTTGAAAAAGCAAAAACTAATGTATAAATTATTTCAAGTTACTGAGTTTACAGTTTAAAAATGTTTAAACATAACAGTTGAACTCATCTTGCACAGCAAATGTTGAGTTTTAACAAAGGAAAAAATCAGCCTATTTTTTTTTTCTTTATGCAAATGTACTTTTACAAAATCCTCAGATTTTTCGCATCAATGAATCTGCCTTTAAAATGAAACCCACCTTGCTAAATTTTTACACCTTTTAAAGTAAAGTTACTGGTTGTTGTGATTCTCCTGTTTGATTGCAGAACTGTGTGGATGTATTCGTTTTTTTTTTTTCTTTTTCTTTCCCCTCTTCAGATGTGTTAGGGATTGAGTGGGGAAAGTCTAATCAAGTGAACAATGTATGACGTTTTAATTTCCAATCAAAATGTCAATGTTTTGTTAGATACTTAATTTGATGTGTTTGTGTGATGGATGTGTGTGATGTGGTTTTAGATAGTCAGATATTTTAAAGAAAGATGAAAAAGATGTATTTGCATAAATAAATTCATGAATGAGCAAACGTTTTCCAAATGTGGCTTTGATAAATATCAGGTAATGAATTGGTGCTGAATGGTTGCGCTTCACAAACAGGAACATATTTCATAAAGCTGGGCTTTTGTAAGTGATCTTAAATAATTAGTCATTTTATTATGTCTTGTTTATTAAAACAAGTTTCTTGGTTTAGGGTACAGAGGCTTTCACCGTCTCCCTGTTAAAATGCCAAAGTCTTGACACGTAGGTGTTAGAAGAATGACTCTTTTGTTCCTCTCAGACAAAAACACAATAATGTGCAACTCTTGAACAAGAAGCGCTATACAGTGGAAGTGTTACACGTCCCATCCAATCTGTTATTTTTCTGAAGTCATTACATTGATTTATGAATACTTTTGAGAGAGAAAAAATATCTGGACATGCATTTCATTCTGTAATCAGAGTAGTATAGAATAGTTTAAGTCAGATTTGAACATGTACATTTATATAGTGCCTCCAGAAAGTACTAACCCCATTTCCAGAAAAGTTGGGATATTTTCCAAAATGCAGTAAAAACAAAAATCTGTCATTTGTTAATTCACATAACCTGTATTTAATTGACAAAAGTACAAAGAAAAGGTTTTCAATAGTTTTACTGACCAACTTAATTGTATTTTGTAAATATAAATGAAGTT
>JAODVO010000028.1:64486874-64499341 GCA_025400055.1 Notarius lentiginosus | reverse complement strand
GTAGGAATAATGCCTCATGTGGGAAACGGAGCTTTGTCTCGCAGCGTGCACAAAGCACACATTGTCAGAACATCTGCCTGAGAAAGTCTTAACCTGTCATAGTTTAGCCAAGCCTTGTGCGTACAATATAAGGGTTAGGGTTAGGGTTAACCTGAACCCTGATTATACCTTCATCTTAAAAACTTGAGGTCCAGGAAATTTTTGGAAAGCATTTTTTTTAAAACAGCACCATCAAATTTGGTTATAGAGCTAGTGTTAAATAAAATAAAACAGCAAAACTTTTTTAAAATGTGCAGGGCGGTGTAATTACTAAAGCAGTTCATTTTTAGTCTAGTCTTACACACACACACACACACACACACACACACACACACACACACACACACACACACACACAGAAAACAAGATACTCTCATATTCTCTTGAAATAAATGTTTTAATGGTTGTATGCGGAATAGTAATAACAAAAATTAGCATAGTATAATAACCTAAATGCATCTAATTCATTCAAAATCAACAGCAATATAAAGAAATAGTGTGTGTGTGTGTGTGTGTGTGTGTGTTCCATAAAATTGACAATAAAGTACAAAAGAAACAGTACAGAAGAATCTGATTGAAATAGTAAATAGTTCTGTAAATAGTGGCAGTATTAATCATCTCTGGGGGGTTTTAAACGTGTCTACATTAGTTGAATAAAAATAAGAGGGAAAGTACAATAACATTTCTCAAGTTTCCACAAACATACATATGTATTTTTTTAAATCACTCCGTAATGTAATCGTCCAGGTTCCTGAGCAGCTTTGTTGCAACGTTCACTGCCTCTTCTGCATCTTCGGTTCTGAACTGTTCATTTGGAATGCGGGGTGACGGGTGGTGGTTTGGGTACTGAGTCCTCTTAGCATCAACACCAAGTGCCCTCAGCTGATTCACAACATAGGGCAAATCATTGAGGTAGGTAGCATACCGTGATATCTTCTGGGCAAGGCCTGTGATGGTAGATGCAGTCCCAGGATGCTGTCCATTCCTTCTGAACTCTGTGGCTATTAGAGCCTTTTCCACTGCCTGATGCACTTTAAACAGACACCACTCTGGGCTCACGTTGTATCCGATGTCACTCTGAGCAGCAAGAAGGTCACACTGTGCTTGTCTGTACCAGCGTTTAGCTTCTTCTTTGTTTGGTCTTGGTGTTTCTCGGAAGTGTGACCAAAAATTATACTTCCCATTGAAATTGTTACGATAGAATCGCTCCCGACCCCGTTTGTGATTCCTAGCCTCGTAGTTCCATCTGTCATAAAAGTCTCTGAAGCTAGCCCAGTGTGATGTGTTTGGTTGTGCTGATGTGTTGTGTGTGGTCTTTCCTCGCTGCAGCTCTTCAATTCTGTTCTTCAAATATTTAAACGCCTCAGTGGCGAGCTCTGTGTTGTCCGGGTTCTTGTCTGGATGCCACCTTAAGTACAGGCGTCGAATGGCCTTTGATTTGTCCTCATCTGACATCTTCCATATCTGTTCTAAGCTCTGGTCAATCTCTGTTTTAACCTCCGCCAAAGTCTGTGGTAAGGGCCTCTTTGGGGACGGTACAGACTGTGAAGGCTCAGACCGTGAAGGTTCAGACTGAGAGAGTACAGACAAAATGTCGACATCTGTGCAGTTAACATTTCCAGCTTGACCTAATCTTTTTTCTCTCTTAAACTGATAAAGATCAAGGGAGCTAACTTCAATGATCTTTTCATTTCCAATCTGTATTCTATATCTTGAAGGATTCTGCCTGGTCTGTCCTGAATGCTCATCCAGACACTCCACAACAATCGCAAAAACATACTCACTTTCCAATTCATCTTGACAAAACCCAACATACTCTCCTTTCTCAAAACTGTTGAGAGGGTTCATATCAAGGGAATCATGCCATTCTTCTGGTATTGGAGTTCCAGGGCTTGGACGGAAACCAAGTCCCTCTTCAGCACTCACAGTGTTACGGACTCCATGTTGTTCCAAGGCCCTTTCAACATCCTCCATGTTTTCACATAATAAAAGATGTCCAAGTACTGGTAGGCTTAATGAATTCAAAATGTTTTCCAGAAGTGCATTTATTTCTTTGGTAAGATACATATTGACCTCATTCACCACTTTGTGTGCCATGTTATCGTTGTGCTTCAAATAGAAGACACACTCATCTTGCTGCTTTTCCACATAAACCTGAGTTTCAGTCACAGTACCTTCTAGTGGCTGGTGATTTAACAAGAGCTCAGTGTGTAAAGCTTTGCAACAGACAATCTGAATTTTACCAAAAGTGCTTTCGCACATGTGTGCAGCTTCAGTCTGGGAAATGGTGCCCTTGCTTTGTTCTCTGATCAAACACATCAGACCATGACGGAACTCAGGAGAGGACAGACGTTTTTGAAACCAGCCACTGAATTCACATGACTTTCTGTAATCACAGTGTTCCACCTGTGCACCAACCAGGCTCACAGAAATGACCCGAGAGAGCAGTTTGGGACGGATTTGTTCAGGAAGCAACTGCAATAGCTTTTGATGTTCATAGGGGTCTTCTTGAAAGTGACACTGGTTTAGTTTCACAAGTAGCTTCAGTTTTGTTTTCAGTGAATCCTCCAGTCTGTTGGCCTGAAAGAAGGTGTCGTTGAAAAACAATGTTCTGGACTCATAGAGTTTTCCATCTGTTGATGGAAGATATAGCGTGTTCTGAAAGTGAGTTACTTTTCCCTCCTCTTTTATCAGACAGAAAAGCTGGTGCACAACACGTTGAACAGTTCTCAGCTGGTTTGGTTGAAGTGTTGTCTTATCATAGCACTCTGTACAGATTTCCTCAAGCACAGTACAGAATTGTGTAACAGTAGGTTTTTCTTCAACACCAATCTTCTTGAAGAATTCTTCATACATTGCATGTTTTGCTTGTATGGTGTATAGGTATGGTCTAAACTCATTAGCATTAGGTAGTGTCAGGACGACTTGATGAGCTTTCACAAGCTCTGTGTCATTTTCAACAAGAACAAGAGGTTCGTCAGCCAACAAAGACTTATTAAAATGCACAGACTGTAGGTAAGCATATGAGATCTTGAACACTGCAGCTCTCGTCTTGACCAGTTGGTCTGTTCTGCACTGAGATCGACAGATATTTTTTAGGTTCTGCATGACCTGCTCTGAGGGTGGCTCATCCAGTGCTCCAGCCTTCCTTAGGGTCTCTAACTGTTCTTGAGTGAAGTTCCTTGAGGGCAGTATTGGCATGGCAGTCCATATGAGAGTCTGATGTTCAGGCTGCTTTTCAAGCAGTGATCCTTTGATGGCAACCAGATCCCTTTCTTGGGCGCATGCTTTGTGATAATTACAAAGCTCTGGCTCGATCTGCACAGCCAGGATAAATTGTATGGTTGCAATTCTTTGCATTAATTTTGATTTTTTCTTAGCACCCAAATGAAGTGCTGTCTGAAGCAATGTTTCAGATCTGTCTTTAAGAACCTGCAGTTTAGTGTTACTTCTAGCATCTGATTCAATTTGACGAGCAAATTCAATCACCTCCTCTTCAGATACTTTATGCTTTAGTCCCAGGTCGCATAGAAGAGATTTTGCTTGCATGGTGTTTTCAAATTTTTCCAAAAAAGTCTCTGGAACAAACTTCTCCTTTGGAAGCATAACTCTGTAAAGCTTTACAGTGTCATCGAAGAAGTATGAGGCCACCTGAAGACAGCCATTGATGTCCTGAATAAATCTGACATCTCTCAAGGCTGAGGCAATGCGGTTCCGATATTCTTGATAATCATACGTTTGTCTCAGTTCCACCAGCAACCTCATTAAATCAAGAAGCTGAGTCTGTTTAAGCTTGTGTACAGAAGGAATCATAAATCTTACACAGTATTCCAAGTCATTCAAAATTTTAAGGTCCAGACATTCGGATAGTGTTTTATTTAAATGGTTGTATTTGAGAAAAATGCAGTTGCTGTCATCAAACATGTACAGGTCTGGAAATCCTTTGTGGAATTCAGATTTCAGGATGAAGATGTTCCAGTGAAAATCGATCCTTTGCCGCTTTCCACATATTGTCTGAAACAACGGTAAAGACTTGAACATTCTCTGACACTCGCTTGTGTTTTTAGCTTTGCTGATGCCAGATTGTAGGAAGTGTTGAAGTTCATCACTTTCATCGTCCAAAAGTATCTCAAACTGTAAATGCGGAATTGTGTCCAAATGCTTCAGAACGGCACTGCAGTCCTTGATATTTAACAGCTCTGGTCGTACATATTTGTAGGAAAGTTCACCAAGGTTTAGGAAGAAAATGCGGTCTAATGTCATAGTTCCAAGTTTAATGAGAATGGGAGAAATGCCCTCAGTGGGATCATGAACAATACGATGTAGATTTTCAATTTTCTGGAGAAAACATGTTTCATTTTGACCTGGATAAATGACAGGCAAGATGGGACTGCCAGAGAAGTGTTTCTTTATTTCACCAAAGACCTGATTTTCTTCTTTGCTTTGGAAATCTTTCACTTCAACATCAAAAAACATCCACAGTTTCTTCAGCCATTCTTTTGTTTCTTTTCCTGCTGTATACAGTCCATTCCTTTCATTAAGCAGTGAGTGTTGAAGCTGTCGTTGAAGAACTGGCTTTATGAACTTTGCTGCCACTGGGATGGTTAATTTCTCAATATATTTTCCTTCTTGCAGAATTGGGTTGTGACAAACGTGGTGATCTACAAATTCTGATTTGTGTTCCTGAAAAATGTCTGCAAATTTTGAGATTAGCTTTGGAGAAGCAGAGTTGAACTTCCTCAACATTTGATCTTGGGTGAGTAGGAGGGGTAGTCCATTAAGGTCAACTGAGCTAGACTTTTTTTGATCAACATTTAGGGCAAGAAAGCTATATGCTTTATCATTACTCAGGCAAAATTTCAAGAGATTTGAACAGCTATTTGAATCTTTGAGCAAAGTCTGGTTGATGGGTAATGGTAAATCATCATGAGTTTGTGAGACATCATTCATTCTTTTCTTCTTCAAATATCTGATCACTGATAAAGGACTGACTTCAGCCACTTCCACACCTGCAGTCTTAAAACTCTCCATAATGTTTTTGATTGTCTGTGAAGATGGTACCAAGTTCATTCCAGTGTGCTCTAAATTTTGAAGAATTCTATAGTGGCTGTCACTTGTAAAATGAGGTGAATCTGTTGAATCTGGCTTTGAAACACTTAACCAGTTAAATGTGTACTTTGGATGAAAGCCATGTAATGAGTTATCAGGAACACCTTTAAGAGTTGGTATCACAGGAAGGCTTCGTTGATTGATTGACCGGTACACTTCATTGATCATATCATGCCAAACTTGAGCAACATTTTTTGATGCAACTGGAAAGTACCTCAAGCCAAAGTTCAGGTGTGATTTGAGATGTTCTAACATTTTTGGTTGATCCTTTTTACAGCTTGTGCAGATATGTGTTAGGAGGTCAGCATACAGAGGTGCAATGGTCTTCAGTTGCAGTAACTGATTCCATTTGGTCTTTAAACTCTCACCATCTTCTTTCCACAAATCCCTTCTGGAATGATCCACTTCAAAGTTTCCATTCACATGGACAGGAAGACCAGTTCCTCCTGGCAATGGCAGAGAACAAAAAGCTCTTCCATGAAATTCATTTTCTTGAGGTTTTGTGTCTACACAAGCTGCCAGGCCTGCCTGAGGTACTTTCACATGGGATTTACCTTCTTCTTCTTCTTGGTTTTGCAGAAAGGATCCATATTGCTCTGCAATAACCCAACGGCTTTGTTTTTTCCCTGCTGCAATCTCAACTTTATAGATAGCTTGGTGTGGAATTTCCATCCCAGATTTGATGGAATTGCGGACATGGTAATCAAAATATTCCTTTTGCTCCATTGTACTCTCAGTGACTTTTTTCTCAATTAGGAAATTTCCGACTTCATTTCCATCCTTGCTGATTTCATGGAAGTGTATTTTTGTGATGTACTTCAAAAAGAGAATCAGTTCTTCTGGATTTGTTTTTAAAGCCTCGAAAAGGTCTTTCATTTCAGAATATTTAACTGCATTTATAGATATTTCTGATTTGGCTGCCATTTCTTCTGTCCTGAGTGGAAGTCTGAACATTGTTCCAGAATTTAGAGGAAATTTTTCAGGAAGAAATGTATGGTAAACATCCTCAAAAGACTTTTTGAAATGTTCATCGATTGAAAACATGCAGCCAGGTGACATCTTTGTTCCAGTTTCCACATATTTCAGGTTTGGATCAGATATGCAGAGATATTCATCACCAGTTAATATCGATGGGCAGTCAGTCAACTGGTAAACAGAATTAAAGCCAAGACCATATTTCCCAGTTCTACCCAAAGTGCCACGTTTTCCTCCTTCTCCTAATTGCTGAATACCTTTCAGGTCTTCATCTGAGAATTTCTTGTTGTTGTACACACAAAGTGCTGGGCCTTGAAGCAACTCCCATTTTTCGCCAAATGTTTTCTTGGTTCCATGCTTTCGTTTGTCCCATATGAAATGGATTTCTGTTGCCTCTGCATCATCAGCATTCTGAATGAGTTCCTTCAGGATATCTTTCTTGGCTGGATATGCTTCAATTATATTTTTTATCCGAACGGTGAGTTTCTCATGTTGTCCAAATTCCTTAGAAAAGGGTGAAAACTCACTAACTAGATGCTTACGTATTGTATGGTGTCTTGTTGTTACTACACCAAATCTGCGTGCAACTTTTCGAGGTATTAGTTCATGGCAGAGAGTTACCCCAGCTTCCACTGGCATCCAAGGACTGTCATTAAATTTCAGCTTGCTTGATTTCACCAACACACCTCTTTCATCAGGCATTAGACAGTCTTCAACAGTTCCAGCGACAGCCCAATACAGCCCTTTTATAAGTATGTCAAGACAGACATCAAGGTCGGTCTTTGAGAGTGGTCTTGAAAAAGTACTGATTTCTTCAAGGACAGAAACAAATTGCTTTGCTGTAAACTGCCCTTTGATGCCAACACAGTTCCAGAGCTTCTCATACTTGGAAAGGATGGTGGGAAGAAAATAGAGGTATGGCTTTTTCTCAAATTCACCACTCATGGCCACTGATTGCACATTTACAAAGTGGTCTTCAATCAAAACAAATGGGATTGATTGTGCATGCTCAATAATAGCAGTGGGCTCACCATCGTCCAACAAATGTCTGTTGAGATAGTCATAACAGCTTTTGGCAATGTCAAGGATGACAGAATTTTCAAATGATTTGACACGATGGTGTGCTAATTTGAGTTGTTTGAGTACTGTCTCAATTGGTGGGTTCTTCATCACCCCCAGTTTTGTGAGAACTGGGTCACCTGACATTAGGCCTAGTTTTACCCGATCGACAGTGAATTCTGTCATGTTTACCAAGTGGTAGTATTGGTCATCATAGATTTCAGCTGGCTTTTTAAGTATGGTCATCGCTTCATTGTGCTGATTGATCCCCAGAGCAGGAAGAAATGATATCTGTTTTAGGGTTTCCCAATGCAAAGAATCAACATGTAAGGACTTTTTCATTGAGTCAAAAAGACACTGAAGACATCTGTATGCCTTATTTTTGTCTTTTGTCCAAACGTTGGAGATTGTTTTTGCTCTCTCTATGACTTCCTCTAATGTGAGTACATCAGTCAACATTCCCAAACTTGACAGTCGATGAATCCTTTTTGGAGTGAAGAAGTCATTTTCGGTACCATCAAGAAAGCGTCCCTCTTTTGGCTCATACAAGCATGCTACTTTCCCATGAGGGTTCACCAGTTTGTTGGGGAATTGAAGTTTTCCTACTTTCTGTGTTGGAATGCATGCATGACTTCTCAGCAAGTTGTCAACCACATTATCATTCAAGTCTATGGCATTCAATATTAGAGCATTCCTGCAATATGCATCCATTTTGTTCAAGTTCTTGAAAACTACTTGATAAAAGTCAGACCAGCCAAAGGTTCTCTCTTTTACCATGTCACCAAAGCCACACTGAATTAAATTATTTCTTGCCCAGGCTGGCAAAGGGACAGCATAATAGCTTGGTTCTGAATATTTCAAGAACACCTCCATGGAAAGTTTTCCCACTGCCTCATTTTCTTGGATACTTGGATCAAGAAATCTCGCATTTTCAAAAGAGCACCAGGTATTTCCATTACTCAAAAGCTCCAGGGATCTGGCATCTGAGCTCTGTACGATGGCTGAGTAAAAAGCACAAACCAAAGGTTGAAATCCTTTGTTTACTTTTTCAATATCAGGCCAAAATGTGTAGTATTCATAGTTTTGAAGACTCCCACTTTGAGATATTTTCTTCAACTCAAGCAGTGTGGTGATGTAGGCTGTAGCAACTGCATCTTGGAGTAATGCTTTGTTCCACTCCAGTTTTGGACCAGTTTCCCATAGAGCCTTCCTGTTTGATGTGACTGCGAAAGATCCATTAATATGAACTGGGAGGCCTGTATCAATTGGAAGAGGAAGAAAACAAAAAGCCTGGCCTTCTGCACACCTTTCACCCGGGGACCACGTTTTCTCCGATTCTTTTTGGAGAGGGACAGCAACTCCTCCAATTGGCAAGGAAAATTTGCATTGATTCAGTTCTCTCTGAAACATTCTCAGTGAATCTTTTGTCCCAAAACATGAATAAAGGAGCCAATATTTGGTGCAAGTTCTCTTGGCACACTTACAAACAATTTCCACAATATTTGCAGCAAAACAATCAACAATCTCATGGCAGTTTGTGTCAAGGTTTTTCAGAGCTTCCCTGATGTCCTGCAGATGCCTTTCATTTGAAATTTTAATTGAACATATTTCCTCTTTGGAGATTTTCAGGACTGTCTCAATTGGTTCCTGTTCAAAGATTTGAAGAGACAGTGACTTCATGTGCTTAAGAAATAACAGAGGAGTTTGAGAATCATCTGTGAAGTATTGCTGAAAGGCATGAATGCGCTCTTCGTCATACACCTTGGTGCTAATTTCTGACTTGTGGGCCTCCTCTGCTGTGCGAAATGGCAGTTTAATTAGAGTACCATTGTAATATTTCTGTTCTCTGTTTGACAGATCACAATCAAAAATCCCCTGATAAGATTTGAACTGTCCAGGAAACCTCCTAAACAGTCTCTTGTGGAACAAGTCAAGTTTAATTCCAGGAACTGCTTTACTTCGTATGTGCTTTTCCAAGTGCGTTACATTTGGGTCAAGAATTAGAAGATTTTTTCCACTCAAAATACATGGAATATCTGTCAAGTGGTAAACAGCATTGAAGCCTAGTCCAAACTTCCCAATTTTCTCGAATTTGTTTTCTTTCGATGCAGCGCCAACTCGAACAATGTTTTTCCAATCTTCCTCTGAGAAGAGCTCATTGTTGAAAGCCCATAGACAAGGACCATTGCATAGAGCCATACCATCATCGATAAGCCCTTCAGAAGGGTGTGTTCTGAAGTCCAGCATAAATCCACAGGTACTCGCACCAGCATCTTCAGCATTCTGTATGAGTTCTTTAAAAATGTCACGTTCATCATCATACTCTTTGAGTATGTTTTTGATTCTCTGAGTGATTGGCTCCATTTGACCACACTGCTCAATTCCCTCATATGTTTCCGTGTCTCCAATTGACTGTGGTTTCAAAATACGGGTACTTAGAAAGGGAATTTTTAGCCACCTTGCAGTGACAGGTAGCACCTCCTCATGGAGGACATAGAACTCCTCCTTATCTTGCTTTAGGTCATCCAACCCGTCAGTACTGATATCACAAAAAACAGTATTTTTCAAAGACTGTAATGTGAAGTTTTGGTTTTGTGCCATGACTGGTACAGGCGTACTGTCCTTTAAAGACTTTTCATTTTTTCGCATCCAGTCAAGGATGGCTGTTGACACTTTAAGTTCAAAGGGTTCTCCATAAGGTGGCGTCCTGTCATCAATGTTTTCTTTAATGTCAGTGAGTATGGCTTCTATTTCATCATCAGCAAGTGTTTCCCTTACACCGGACTCTCTTAGCAGGTCATCATATTTTAAAAATTCATCTGGCACTTTCTTGACGTAAAGGTTAAGATCCAGTTCAGCTGGATAGGCGAGCACTACTTCCCGAGGTGACACAAACTCAGTCTGCCTCCAGAGCCAAGGAATGCATTCAGTGTTCATCTCCTGTCTGAAATACTCAATATTTTCTTGCATGAATTTGTATATGCTGTGCAACTGGTTTTTGAACTTATAATCGGAATCAGGGCAGACCATGGTTGAAGCTAATGATCTCAATACACACAGATTCTCCAAGACCTTTTCAACTGGAGGAGAATTATACAGGTCAAGTTTTTCACAGATACTCTCATTTAGATCTGAAGCAATTGGCATGACATGTCCCACAATTGTAGAATATTTTGAAGCCGTTACTTCAGTCGGCTTGTAGAGACACTTCTTCTGGCTGTTTTTACTTTTAATTGAATTTGGACTTTCACAAGGAACCCACTGCAACCGAAGAAGCTCTTGTCTATCCTCCTCAGAGAATTTTGAGAGCAAGTCATTTCTTTCCAACACCCTTACAAGAACTTCAGCCTTTTTAAAAGCTCTGTTTCGTGCGTGGATGTAGAGCTTTTGAATTTGTGAGGCAACATGAAGTACATTTGCTGGGGATAATTCTTCTTCTTTTGTCTGTAGACCAAGTTGTTTCAAGCTTTCGAGCATCTTTGCTGACCTATAAACATGTGGTGGGAAGAAATCATCCTCAAAAAGATCAAGGAAGGTTTTTTTTGTGGGATCAAAAACGCTCGATGGTCTTTTGCATTCACCTCGCTCTGTTAGAATGAAACTGAGATTCTTGCTTTTCCTGAGCAATTCTTCACTTTGGGAGAATAGGAGATGCCCATGATTCAGTATCCAAGACATTATTTTTTGTTCATTCTCTTTGGTGAAAAGCATGGTATCAATGCAGTCTACCAAGTACACGGCTAACTGAGCAGCATCCAGCAGCTCAACCTTTAGGAGAGTCAAAAGTCTGCGGTCAGTTTCATTTGCACACTGGACTATGGTGTCAGGCACAGGTAAATCATTTGGAACATCTGGGTTGGACTTTAAAATAACGGCTTGTTTTGACTCGGTGGCAACATATTTTCCAGACGTCAATCTGAAAATGGGCAGAGCTGACAGCAAGTCTCGCTCCACATCAGAGAGACAATCCAAAGAAGAGACATAGGCTTTAAACTCTTCCTTTTCATGGATTGAAGAAGAAGCAATGCCACTGGCAACCTTGTCTATGTCCAAGTTCAGAAGAATTTGCAGGACATTCCTCGGGGATGGCATTAGGACATAACTTTCCATGTCGTGATGCTTCAGACACTCATCTTTCTTAATGACAGTACCTCCAACTGCCTTTATCACTTTCTGAATTTGATCTGACAAGGTGGACTCTCTGCTGCTCTGGAAAATCAGAGTGGATTTCCCCTCCAATCTTGCTAACAGGACAGTACTGCCTGCTTGGTGAAGTGGTTCCAGAGGTATTAAAGGCATGCCAATAAAATCCCTTAGCTCTGTCCAGTGAGTGTTCAGAAACTTCCAGAAATCTTTCAGCCATGTTTTTGGTGGAAGATCATCTTTAACAGAATTCCACTTCACGTGACCTTTTGTCTCTTTCCACTCTCGGGGTAAATAGTTCTTGGCAAATGCAGCAACATTGTTTGCATCCAAATTAATCAGTCGATACAGTTTTGAATCTATAATTAAGCAGAGCAGATATAAAACTGTCAAAATCATTGTATTTGCATTTGTACAAATCCTTAAATAGTATCTGTTACTGCTTAAGGCTCTCAGTTCATTTTAAGCAACAAAACTACTATATTTTTCATACAAATAATAATTGAACAGTACAAGCTAAAAAAAGATACAAACAGTTTATGCATTAGTCTAGTAACAGTCCCATGGTTTTTCTTGTTTCAAGCAGGCACCACCCAAGCCAATGATGACATCATCAGCTTTTTTTTTGGCTAATCAGACACAAGGTACACCACCACTCTTGCCAGAGCACTTAGGGGTTAGATGCCTTGCTCAAGGGCACTTCAACCAGTCCTGTTGGTCCAGGGAATCAAACCAACAACCTTTTGGTCCCAAAGCTGCTTCTCTAACCATTAGGCCATGGCTTCCCCAATAGTCCCAGTTGGTATTGTGTTTATGGTAAGTATCAGGCTTGTACTACTCGAGTCCGACTTGTGCCCTAATTTTAAGGACTTGTGACTTGACTTGGACTTGAGCACTGATGACTTGGACTCGGACTCGTGCATTAACTGCATTCGGACTTGTAAATTGGAGACAAGGAATCTGATATTTTGTAACATGCCATAATAATTTGGCATAAGATTTTTATATCTACATTCATTTTATACTAATTTCATGCAAAAGAATGTACATTTACCTGTTCATATGTCATGTTCAGGAACTAACGTTAATGGCGTTAAAATGCCTGGAGAGAACGCCCCTAGGATTGTCCGCTTTGCTTATAC
>JAODVO010000028.1:63746313-63757535 GCA_025400055.1 Notarius lentiginosus | reverse complement strand
ACTCAGACTTAAGGATTAATTTCCCTGTGTCATTTACTGAGTTACTTTTATAATCAACATCGACAGCTACACACAACAGCACGACCTGGCAGCCTGACGCTAATCCCTTACAGAATCCTTTACCCTGTTGCTGTTTTGGTGTCTGACTAAGTTTTGGCTGAGCTCAAGTCCCAGCTCTAACAGTAACGGTTCACCAGTGCATTAAAGTTATTCCTTAGATTATATTTGAAAGTCTTTTTCAATTAAGCTTTATTAACCCTCTGGGATCGAGAGCTTCTCCAGCGAAGCTCGGCAGGTTTAGAATGAGTAGGTCATGTATTTAGATAAATATCTTCATGAGTTTTTCAACATACAAGCATGATAAACATACTGACAGAAACTGTACACTTTCCTATGTGCCCACTGCAAAATAATACTATAGTTTTTAAATTTCCTAAATTAGATGAAACATAAAACTTGTCCTCTTCCTCAGTCACACCGGAGTCGGCGCTCTGAGCGCCCACTTACACATTCATAAACGACTGTTCCCATGGCAACGGCATGATAAGCACTTTCACTCTTTCAGTGTCGATTGGTTTCTCTTTCGTGGTGGGAACGCCCACCGTAAACAGGACAAAATCTGCCCGACAGAGTTTAGGATATTTGGGGTTAAAACTTGTTGAGAGATGGCACACGGATTTTATGCGCTTCGAATGATTCAGGACAGCGATTCAATTCAGTCTTGAGAACTGTGACACTGATGATGAACGGTGCCTTTATTTATTTATTTATTTTAACTTTGACTCGATCCAGCCGAAGTTAAACTCGAGTGAGTGTAAATATTTCTTCTATTGTCTGATGAGCAGGTCGGTTGATATGCGAGCGCTGTTGTGCAAACACAGGAAAAATAACTGAGCAGTTTTTCCAGAGTTAAAAGTATTTTCCTCAAAATAGTTAACTTTGCTCTATTTTGAGTTTAGAGAGTGAAATTCGGATTGGGAGCAAAATTACAGAGTAATTGAGTAACAGAGTTGACTGTGGCTCTGAACTGAGTAAAATAGTACAAGAGTTCATTTCAAGACCCACCGAATAAAGTCAAATACCAAAATAAAGTCACATACCAGATAAATGAAGCTGCTGTAAACATCAGTTTTAGAACGGTGTTGGAATGTGTGAAAATCATGACCTGACCCAATGGGACTTGACCTGATGGGGTTAAGAGTTGGCAGTGGGAAGGGTTTTCACTCTTCTCATTGAATGGAATGGAAATGTTTTACTCTTCTCATTGAATACCCCTCCCACTGCCAACCCTTTACCCCAAAACAATAGGGCACACATTTTTTGATGGCCAGTTAATTGTCCAAATCAGCGGATCAGATTTAAGTTTTTGTGCTTGATCCATTCCTCAGACTGAACAGAATCACCTCAAGTGATCAAAACGGTTCGACACAATGGGTAAGGTCATGTTTTTACACACATTCCAGCACAGTTCTAAAACTGCTTTTTACAACATCTTCATTTATCTGGTATTTTTTTAAAAGTACAATCACGACACACAGACTGCAGAGATATTATTGGAGCTGAACTTGTGCTGAATACTAAAAAGTCATATGAGTGAAAATACTGCTTAGATTTGTTGAAATTGACAAAATCAGAGCGTGACAAAATCATTAGAGTGCCAGAAAATACTCTCAGACCCCAGAGGGTTAAGTGTATGTCTATGTCACAGGAAAAGCTGGAGCCAATCCCAGCTGACATTGGATGAAAAGTGGAGTTCACCCTGGGCAGGTCGCCAATCTATCACAGGGTTAACTAACACAGAGATGAACAACCATCACACACTCAATCACACCTATGAGCAATTTACAGAAGCAAGTTGATCTAATCTACAGGTCTTTGGACTGTTGGAGGAAACTGGAGCACTTGGAGGAAACTCAAGTAGGCACTGGGAGAACATATAAACTCCCCATAGGAAGGCCCCAGTCAACTGCGAGGTTTAAACCCAGAGCCTTCTTGCTTGCAATATTGGGCCATCACAGATTTCTTTGAACTGTTCCTTTTCCTGGGGAAGAAATGTACAATCTACATCTTTAACACAAGGAGAGGGGGAGGGAGGGAAAAAAACACCCCCACCACAAGAATTTGGTGCAGAGGATTTAATTTTATTTGGGGTTTTCTGAAATCAACACATGGTCAAAAATTTACATACAGCAGACCTAACATTTGGTTAAATGTCACTCAGCAAGTTTGATGTTGACCAGATGGCTTTGTTTGCCATCAACAAGCTTCTGGCAGAATTCTGGTTGGATATTTGTCCTCTCTTCGTGGTAGAATTGGGAGAGTAAAAATAAATGTGTGTGTTTGTCACTGACCCGACTTTTAAGCACAGTCCACATATTTTCAACAGGGTTGAAGTCAGGACATGTTTTAAGCTTCATGTTAACCTGCTTTATCCTCCACAACCAGGTTTGATGTGTATTTGGGGTTATTGTTCTGTTGGAACACCAGACTGGTGTCCATGTTTCTGATGGTTTGAAGTCATGCTGAAGAATTCTGTGATGCAGTTCCTTCTTCAAAATTCCATCCACTTTGTGCAATGCACCAGTTCCAATGGCTGCAAAACAGCCTCAGAGCTGATGCTACCACCACCATGCTGAACAGTTGGTACAGTGTTCCTCTTTGGTCATTGTGGCCAAACAGCTCAATATTTGTCTCATCTGACTATAAAAAAAATAAAAAATAATAAATAAAATAAAAAAACACTTTCCTTCAGGAGGCTTTTTCTTTGTCCACATGGTCAGCTGCAAACTTTAGCCGAGCTTGAAGGTGTTAATTTTGAAGCAGGGGCTTCTTTCTTGGATGGCAGCCTCTCAGTCCATGGTGATATAAAACTCAGTTGGCTGTAGATGGTTTTCCAGGAGCTCCCAGTTCATGGCAAGTCTGTGCCTTGGTAGTTCCTGGGTTGTTCCTGATCATCTGAACCAATTTCCTCTCAGCTGAGGGGGACAGTTTGGGTCTTATTATATACAATTGTTTGAACTGATCTTGGAATCTGCAGTTGTTTAGAAATGGCTCTAAGAGACATTTCTGAGTATATAAATATGTCATGCTCTTTCATAGATCTGCACTGAGCTCCTTGGACTTTCCCATTGTACTGTGTGTTGGTTACTCCAATGAGCACTGCTAAGAGAAGCTACCAGGTGTAGTCAATCATCACTAACAAGAAGTTAAGAGGTACTGACTTTGGAAAGTTAAGACATATTTGAACTTTCAGCACCGCTGAATTAATAATCTAAGTGGGAGCATGTTAAATTTTTGACCCTATATTGATTTCAGAAAACCCAAAATAAATAAAAATGTGTGCATAAATTCTTGGTGTATTTTCCTCTTAAAGATGAATGCTGTACAATCATTCTGCCCCAGAAAAAGAACAGATCAAAGAAACATCTGTTCATTATTTGTACGTTTGCTTCTACAGTACATATAAAATGCTCAATGATGAAGGCTAAGCAGTTGATGCACTCATTAAAGAACTGAATCCTTGGAAACTGAAATTAAGGTTAATCTTGAATGATCTTTGCCCCAGATTACTCCTGGCTATTTTTCCCTCAAGTCCAAAAACATTAACATTAAAGAATGAGCAACTGCCCAATACTGCAGCGTGTAACCAAGATGACCGACTGTAACCTCAGTAGAAAATTCAGATTCATGCTTCCTGCAAATTTAGGACAAGATCTGTGCAGCAAACCTGAAATGAACTTGAGCAGAATGAAAAGAAGCTCAGGGGGAAGATGAGGTAAAATAATTCCATCACATCAACACTACAGAATAACAGACTTATTATATTATACAAAAACACTGTAAAAAAGGAAATGCAGAATAAAAGACTAAGCACTAGATGTCCAACTGGACTCTGAATTCAAGAAAGTAGGTCAAAAAAGTTTTCCATGATAACAGCGGGTCAGCCGCAGTGCTCCTGCTGTTATAACGGAGATAAATGTGCAAATGTTTTTATTGAAAGAAAAGGTCAGGAGAATGGAGATCAGAGCCTGGAGACTGACTCAAGAATGAGATTTTTTTTAAGGCTTTTCCAACAGCTGACATAATATTAGTTTGACACTGTTACTCAAAAACAATGATGCATCACTAAAGTTTTTCTCATTTGGAGTGGAGCTGATTTTTTTTTATGCTTTTTTAGCTTTCACAAAACACATGGCTGGTGAACAGAACTGTAGGGTGCTCATTAGTCACCAACACGGTGAGCAATGAGGCCTTCAAACTTAGCCAAAATAAGGAGCCTTAAACTACAAGTGCCCTTGTTCTCCAGAAGAAACACAGGACAATAAGATTTTGAATTAACACCAAAGAGAGTCTTCAATAAGTAAACAATAAATCTATCAGGAGTGCTGTTACAGGTAAATAATCAATGACGTGTTGGTATCTGTCCCAAACCTGAGTATTTTCCTCCAACAGTATGTCCCAAAGCATTTTATAACTCTTACAGCACAGCAATTTGAAAATCATCACTTTTCCTAATTAATAAACAAGTTGTACTTTGTATCTTTTTTTATTATAAATACAGAGGTGATTATAGAAAATCGAGCGCTCTGATTGGTCGAGAGATTTTGACTTTCTCGATAATCACCTCGAGCGACTCGGCAAAATTGCATCCAATCGCTTCGTCACCGTGAGGAAGAATTACAGATGATGAAAGAAAACGCTGTTCCTAAAAGCACTAAAGATGCTCCGAAGTTTGGTCTAAAACTATTCAAAGGGAAGGTGGGGTTGGGATTTATTTTATTGATTTAAAAACAAAGTATTTTATGTGAGTCGACGTAGATAAGTGCCACAAGTCTGCGCCGCACCTTTACTACATTTGCATGTGTCGCACATAGTGCTAGCAACCAGAATTCATCGCAGCCTCCAAACGTGGCTGCCATGGACTACAACTCCCAAACACCTCACTGCCCTCCCTCTGTGGAATTCTAATCATCGTTGCACTTGCCCTCCATTAACTAGAGTACCTAAGGACTCAAAGTCCAACCTGTCAGTGCAAAGTATCACTCAGCGTGTTACTACCTGACCCTGCTGAGCCGTTGTTTCTTGTGTTGACTTCCTGTGACTCTGACTCCGGTTTCATTTGTTTCTGACTCTGATTATTTGTCTAGTCTACTATAGTCTGTCTGCACATCTCTCGACCCCTGGCTTCCCCTGACTATGAATTTGGCTCTCAATTTGGCTTTGTTTACCAGTTTGCGATGCACCTGCTCTCCCCTGCAACTGCTTCTGTAAATGCCTGCCATTTCTGACAGGATACTTTGCCCACAGCATGGACACAGCAGAGCAGACGAAGCAAACTACTCTTTCAGCAAAGGGACGATTGTTAAGTGAACATTAGCAGGTGTTGAGTGATTTGGACAGCATAACTCCCAACTCACCACTACTGTATCACAGGCCCTCCGAACGCACCCACTCTCAACCCATCTACACTTGTGCCCTGGCCGGATAAATTCTCTGGAGAAGTTTTGGAATGTAAGGAGTTCCTACTTCAGTGTTCATGCTTTTTCACAGCGCAATCTGACAGCAAAAGAGCTCTCAATTCATTAACCGGCTCTCCAGAAAAATGCTTTATTGAACTATAAGAGGGTGTTCGATCATCAGCCTGAGGGTGTGGTGGTTGGTGGAAAAACTCCTCCTGACTTTTCAACAGGGAGAAAGATGAGTGGCCAAATATGTGCTCAAGTTCCACTCTCTCCCTGCAGGGAGCAGCTGGAATTAACCAGCTCTGTAAGCTGTGTTACACCAAGGCTGAGACTCACTCATCCTTAGTGTGCCATAATGGCCAGCAGACCTTCAACTCTTATCGACCTGGCCATCAGGTCGGACAATCTCTTCCATAACAGGCCGTTCTTACAGAGTTCCCCGGGCAGCAACCAACTTACCCTGCCTCCCACGCCCATGGAGGTTTACAACACTTGCATGCCACAGTCCAAATGAGAGGAAGACAAAGAGAGGGGCTATGTTACTACTGTGAAGGATCTGGTCACCTCCTGGCTCACTGCCCTTTCTGACCTCCCAATCCCCAGAGACGTGACAACAGTGGGAGGCACTCAACCGACATCACCACTTCCCTGGTGAGTTCTAAAACTACTTCACCACACCTATTCCTCAAGTTAAAAGTGTTCTTAAATCTGAGTCCTGCCATACTCGTTCCACTCTGATAGACTCTGAGGGCGCGGGCAATTTCATCGACTGCAAGGTTGTTCAAAGACTCCAGTTGCCCATGCAAGAACTCCCACAACCCATAGGCCTCCAAGGCCATTGATGGTGGACCCATTGGGGAGGGGTTCATCAATACCCATACACTACCCCTGGAGACTCAGGTGGGTGCTTTGCATAAAGAAACCATATCCCTGTTCATGACTTGTACTAAAAGCCAAGCCATTGCTCTGGGGTTTCCCTGGTTACAACTGCATGACCCTCATTTCCTGGTAACGCAGCGAGATCCCCTGTTGGTCACCCGCCTGTCAACAGCACTGCCTTCACCTACCCTGGATTACCCTGTGGAAAGCCAGGCACCAGGTGGCACTGAACACATCCTTACCTGCTACCACAAGCTTAAGGAAGCTTTCAGCAAGAGAAAGGCTAGTTGGCTGCCTCCACACAGACCTTACGATTGTGTGATAGACCTCCTCCCAGGCACCATACCACCATGCTGTCGCATCTACCCCTTGTCCCTCGCTAAACAGTATGGTATGGAGGAGTGCATACAGGAGGCCCTACAACAAGGCTATATTTGACCTTCCTTGTCACCTGCATCTACAGGATTCTTCTTTGGTGGGGGGGGGGATTAGGCCCTTCATTGACTACCAAGGACTCAATCAAATCACTGTTAAGTATCCATATCCACTGGTACTGTCGGCTCTAGAACAGCTTCAATCAGCCTGTATATTCATGAAACTGGACCTAAGGAGTGCCTACAGCCTGATGTGTATCCATGTGGGGGGATGAATGGAAGACAGCATTCAGCACCACTTCCGGGCACTTTGAGTACTGTGTAGTGCCATATGGGCTACCTTGTGCACCCAGTGTATTTCAATGCTTTATCAGCAACATTCTTAGAGACATGCTGGGCTGTTACATCATTGCTTACATTGATGACATCTAAATATACTCCCCAGACAAGGAAAATCTTATGAAACACATTAGAACTGTGCTGTCCCGGCTCCTTGACAGCCATTTGTATGTGAAGGCAGAGAAATGCGAATTCTGTGCTTCACAGATCTTGTTCCTGGGTTATGTGATCAATGCAAGGAGAGTTAGCATGACAAGGTAGCCACAGTCACAACATGGCCCACACCCACCACAGTAAAGGAGCTTCAATGGTTCCTGGGTTTTGCCAACTTTTATCGGAGGTTCATCCGGGGCTTTAGCACCATGGCCACTCCCCTCTTTACATTATTTAAAAAGGGACCCAAGTGGCTCCAATGGAACCAAGGGGCAGAAGATGTCTTCGCCCAGCTCAAGTCAGCCTTCACCACCGCGCCCATTCTCAAGCAACCAGACCCTGCAAAACCATTTACTATAGAGGTAGACTCTTCAAACTCAGGAGTAGGCAGTCTATTGTCTCAATGCTTCAGAGAAAGACCCAAAATGCATCCTGTGGCATTATTTCTTTAGAAAACTCACCCCAGCAGAACAAAATTACAACATCGGTAACAGAGCTCTTGGCCATCAAACTAGCCCTGGAGGAATGGAGATACTGGCTCAAGGGAGCCATACACCTCTTTGTCACTCACAGATCACAAGAACCTAGAATATCTGAAATCAGCCCAGAGACTGAATCCTCATCAGGTGCGTTTGGCCCTATTCTTTACTCGCTTTCAGTTCTCTATCTCCTACCGACCTGGATCCAGGAATACTAAGACTGATGCCCTTTCAAGAATTAATTCCTCCACCTCCTCCAACCAAGAATCCACACCTATTGCACACACACACCCTGTGTTTTATTAATGCCCTCACTTTAACAAGTGTTTAACAAGGAATTGGCTCAAGCACAACCCCGCAACATCCCCAAAACATCTCCCCTGGTTTAACTTTTGTTCGTCAGTAACTTCAAGGCTGCCTCATCACTTTTAGGCATGCTCATCACTAGCCACAGGACATCCCAACAACCATCACACATATCAATTACTCAAGACAAAATACTGGTGGGGGAACACACTCTCAGAAATCAATGAATTCATTTCTTCCTGTGCCACGTGCACCCATGCCAAGGTACCCCGGTCTACGCCAGCAGGCAAGCTCATGCCACTACCCTCAATGCCCTTGGTCTCACATTGCCGTATATTTCATCACCAATCTGCCCAATTCACAGGGTTACACAATAATCATGATAATCATTGAACAATTCTCCAAAACCCTTCACCTTATTCCGTTGTCCGGCTTTACCCACAGTATTTGAAACAGCAGAATTAATGTTCACACACATCTTCCAGTACTTTGGCATCCCGGAAGACATAGTGAGTGACAGGGGCCCACAATTTACATCCAGATTATGGTCAAAGTTCATGGACAAGCTGGGTGTAGCAGTAAACCTAACCTCTGGCTACCACCACCAATCCAGTGTCCAAGTGGAAAGAGCAAACCAGGAAATAGGAGGCTTTATAAAGGTATTCTGTCTTGAAAAGCCTAAGGATTGGGCCCAGATTCTCCCATGGGCTGAATACACCCAGAACTCCCTCAAACACTCAGCCACACAGCTCACCCCATTCCAGTATATATTTGGATACCAGTCACCGTTATTTCCCTGGGACAACTCTCCCACAAACATCCCAACCGTCGATACCTGGTTCCAGCGAGGTGAAAGTATATAGGAGAGCATCCACTAATGTCTTGAACAGGTGGCCCAAAGATAGAAGTACTATGCATATGAGCACAGATGGGAGACGTCTGCATATGCTCTGAGGGACAGAGTCTAGGTTTCCACCAAGGATCTATGAGGCCCCAACACCTGCAACTGAGTGCCAGATACATTGGACCTTTCACGATCCTTCAACAAACAAACAAGGTCTCGTACAAACTAGAACTCCCTCAACACTGCTGTATGTTCACAACATTCCATGGATCATGTCTAAAGTCAGCTATTCCAAGTCCATTAGCAACAAGCACACTGAGCACAGAACCACCCACACCACGTGACCTGGAGGGACAACAGGTATGTCGGGTACACAAGATTCTCAACTCCTGCTGAGTATCTGGTGGACCAGGAGGGCTATGGACCTGAGGAATGCAGCTGGGTCCAAGCTAAGGACATCCTGGACCCACTACTCACCCAAGAGTTCCACACCAGTCATCTGGAGAAACCAGCACCCAGAAAACGCACGTATCCCAGAAAAGGAAACGCTCCTGGAGTGAGCGCCTTTTGGGGGGTTGTTAAGTCACACACAGTGCTAGCAACTAGAGTTTGTGGTAGCCTCCAAACATGGCTGCCATGGACTACAGCTCCCAAACACCTCATGGCCCTCCTCCAGAATTCTAATAATCACCACACCTGCATTTCATTAACTAGAGTACTTAAGGACTCAAACTCCAACCTGTCAGTGCGAAGTATCACTCCGCGTGTTACTACCTGACCCTGCTGAGCCGTTGTTTCTTGTGTTGACTTCCCCATGACTCTGACTCCGGTTTCGTTTGTTTCTGACTCCGATATTCGTCTAGTCCACTATAGTCTGTCTGCACATCTCCTGACCTCTGGCTTTCCTTTGACTACAAGTTTGGCTCTCAATTTGGCTTTGTTTACCAGTTTGCGACGCACCCGCTCTCCCCTGCAACTTCTTCCATAAGTGCCTAACATTTCTGACAGTATGAAGCTTTTGAAGTTTGAAATAAATTATTTTTTTAAAATAATCACCTGTATATTTGTAATAAAACAATTCTGCACCTCAGGCTCAGTGAATATCAGGGAATAATAGCCTCGACTTCATCTCCGTTATTATCCACCCATATTCACTTCACCTTTGGTGAATAATTGTTAAATATATGTGCCAGGTTTGTTTAAAAAAAAAGGAAATAATTTGAGAGCTGTGGTTTATTTGTCCATTCAAGTCCACATGATCCAGCAGCATTAGAGCAATAATCTGCCCTCCATTACTCCATTGGCACCTTCACTGACTTACCGCAGCATCCTGTCATTCGTGTTGGTTTTTCATGTTTGATCATGAAACAGGAAGTATGACAAAAAGCTCATTTCAAAAATTCATCCTACAATTTTCCAGAACTCCACACTGGGCTTTAAACACTTTCCACTCACCCAGTCATGTTTATTCATCATGTGCTCGATTATGTCATATTGATTACTTGTGAATGAATGAACGATTGAGGTGTGTGTGAGAGAGCGAGAGAAAGAGTGAGTGCTCGCCCTGTTGAACTGTCTGTGGGAGCTGCTTTTGCTGTTTTCCGTAGGATCCTTTTCTACCATGTTACCGCATGAGAATTTCTCCCCTCCTGCCGCGAGTGCTCCATGCGGGCTGCCGTGTGCAATGTGGTGATAAAGGCTTTCTCTGTATGCTTTTTTTCTTTATGTTGTTGCATATTTTACAGACGTAGGAACTGTGGGAATTTTTGACTGCTGCAGCAGGTCAATGACGTTGGTAATCTTTTCCTTTCCATTATTTCCTCATTCCTCCCCTCACTGAAACAAGCCACGGCACACTGAGCTCCCAATATCACAGTGTGCCTGCCAGTTTATATGCTGTAAACTTAACCTGTCAGATTTATTTATTTATTTTAATTACTTTTTTTTTTGGTCATGATGCTTATAATCTTGACTGAAAAACCATAAGTATTGCTTTACACTTTGCCTCCTTAGTAGAAATATGAAGCAAACATACACGTAATCTAGACCATAATGAGAAATCTTGTGCTCTGGGAATTAATCTTCGACGTCAACGCCAAACCTGTAGATGGAGACGGTCTAACTTTCGACTCCTGCAGGGCCACGGCAGCATGCTGTTTAACGTTACGTCATAGCTGAAACCCCATGACAAGCTGGTGCACGGATTTGCAATGTTTTTGATGTGCCATCAATCTTTCACATTAAACAGCACAAGAACAAGAGAGCGATGATGAGAACGGTCAGCCCTGCAGGAGTGTAGTTAGACACCTCTGATATACAACCCCGATTCCAAAAAAGTTGGGACAAAGTACAAATTGTAAATAAAAACGGAATGCAATAATTTACA
>JAODVO010000028.1:62970213-62984877 GCA_025400055.1 Notarius lentiginosus | reverse complement strand
ACTGGGTTCTCTTTATCTACTTTTAGGACTTGTGTGAAAATCTGATAATGTTTTAGGTCATATTTATGCAGAAATATTGAAAATTCTAAAGCGTTCACAAACTTTCAAGCACCACTGTATATGAGTTATATACAGTAAGACTATGTTATAGTCAGGTCAGGAGCTTTGCCTTGCTATTGCTACCATGTAACCCAGTACTACCTGCCTCTTGGTAGAGTTAACACAGCATCACTGGGTGTATGACTTCCATGCTGGAGGCACCAGACAGGACAGAAGAGGTCAAGATGTCCTTCAACAATCATGTGTTCAAGACCAAGGCAAACCACCTAGATGGAGGGACTCAGCAAGGGTCAGGCCTGGAGAAGGATGGGCTCTGCCAGGATATCTTTGACCAAGATGTATCAACATGAATGTGAACTGGGGAACTAATGATAACACACCTGGAGTGTGTGCTCATGAGATTGCATAAAGAAAAGTCAAGATAACTAATGCTTTTTGGAAAAAAACTCAATAGTGTGGGGCAGCAGAGTGGTGTAGTAGTTAGCATTGTCACCTCACAGCAAGAAGGTTCTGGGTTTGAGCCCAGTGGCTGATGGGGGCCTTTCTGTGTGGAGTTTGTATGTTCTTCCCATGTCTGTGTGGGTTTCCTCCAGGTGCTCTGGTTTTCTCCACAGTTCAGAGACATGCAGGTTAGATTAATTGGTGGCTCTAAATTGACCATAGGTGTGAATGGTTGTTTGTCTCTACTTGTCAGCCCTGTGATGACCTGGTGACTTGTCCAGGGTGTACCCTGCCTCTCACCCATAGTCAGCTGGCATAAGCTCCAGCTTGCCCGTGACTCTGCACAGGATAAACAGTTACAGATAATGGATGGACAGTGGTACAGGAGATCTGAGCACAGGTGCATAACTTTATATGCTTAATATGTTCTTGCTGTCAGAGTGGGGTTTCACAAGTTACTCTGACCTGAATTTCCCAAAAGCATCATTAAATTGTAGAGCGAGATGCACAATGAACACGCTCTTACCATTAAGAGGCTTTTGGGAAACCCACCCCTGATTAACTCCCATTTCCTAAAAGCTGTTTACAGATGACAATGACTGAATCACCTGATGTTGAAACATTTTATTGATTCAATGTGTATTTTAGTCCAATGTTTTATGGTACTTTCACACCTATTAATCCATTGATTGAGTCTGAATCAGAGCAGAATTTGATATTTTTGATTCATTTGCAATTTAGTTTATTTTGCTATGACATTTCACATCACTGAATGGAACAAAATGATTAATATTTTTCTCTCCTCCTAAAACTCTTTCACTCATTTGTCAGAAATATGACTGTGAACAAAGCTGTCAAACCTTAATCAAATGTGTGTGGAAATCACCATGAATGCTGAGCTGGTACCAAGTAAATGATTATATCCATCCGTCCAATCTTTCAGGGTTCTGGGGGAAGCTGGAGCTAATGTGAAAATGCACTCAGTAGACCCAGATCAAAAGCAGAAGAGTTTTTAATCTCCTACTGTAATAAGTCAGAAAATTGAAGCTAATATTGACCCAAGGCAGAGACTCCAGTGGAAGAACATCGGTTTGTTTTAGTAGGTTTCATGGCTTTCCTCTGATCAGCCATATAAAAAGCATCGATCAGACTCGAGCAAAGGGACATTGATAAAGCAATTAGTACATCAAAAGACTGAAAAATCCATGAGTTTAATCTTACAAGTGCTGTGAGAGAACCTGTGTGTCTGAGGAAACAGTGAATGTGTGGAAAGAAAGAAGAGAGAAGAAAGATTTACAGTACAAGTTTGTGGGAGAAGATGAGCAGTAATTCTGAAGACACAAGAGTAAACATTGAAAAAGTAAAAGAAATTGCAAATTTAGTTCCACCAGATCATTCAGGATTAAGATATTAAATGATCCAGTGGTAAGACTTTAGACTGTATTGTTAATTGAATATCATATGATTATAACTTGTGTACTCATACTTTCTGATCTGGATTTTGCAGATGATCTTGCTTTACTTGATTCATCAGAGACTGCTGCAGGGGAACACCTTGCATTACATTACATTGCATTTAGTTGACGCTCTTATCCAGAGCTATGTACAACGAGTGCAAAAGTCAGGTACATGAAGTGCTGAACTTCGAGACAAGAAGGTTCTAGTCAAGTTCTAGAGAGAAAAGCAATACCTAGTGTAATATGCTGTTGAAGTACTGGTACTCAAACAACCAAGGAAACAAACCAACCATATAAAGTATAACTAAATAGAGAACTCAGAACAGCTTACCCAAGGCTAGAGAGTATACAGCCTGGATTGGCCAAGACCGAAACACAATTACACAGTGGGCAGGGAAGAAGGGGAGAGGTGCAGCTTGAAGAGGTGAGTCTTCAGTCTGCGCTTGAAAGTGCTCAGGGAGTTGGCAGTTCTGACCTCAATGGGAAGGTCATTCCACCAACGGGGAGTCAGGACAGACAACAGTCTTGAGCAGGCTAGGCAGGAGCAGAGAGGAGGAGGGGCCAGGTGACCAGTGATAGTGGAGCATAGGGATCTGGCTGGTGTGTAGGGGTGGATCATATTCTGGAGGTATGCTGGCCCTAGCCCCTTGAAAGTCTGGTAAGCTAGCACCAATGTCTTAAATTTGATGCGAGCTGTGATAGGTAGCCAGTGCAGGTTGGCAAGCAGAGGGGTGACATGGGAAGAGCGAGAGAGGTTGTAGACCAGGCAAGCTGCAACATTCTGGATGAGCTGCAGGGGTCTGATGGCAGAAGCTGGAAGGCCAACAAGGAGAGAGTTGCAGGAGTCCAAGTGGGAGAGGATCAGTGCTTGGACCAGGAGCTGAGTAGAGTAGGTGGTAAGAAAAGGGTGTATCCTTTGGATGTTGTAGAGGAGGAATCTACAGGTCCGGGTCACTGCTGTGATGTTCATTGAGGAGGAGAGTTACCTTGGCAATGTTGAGAAAGCTGCTTCTCCTATAGGTTTGAAAGTCAACAGAGAAAGAAAAAACAAGGCCATATTCATTAATTATGTTTGCACTGAGGCACCACCACCAGCCTTACAAAACATGGAAATTGTAACTGACTTTAAGTATCTCGGGGCTTGCATTGCATCATCACTAGAAGATTTCCGGAAGTTCCTGGAACAACTTCTGGAAACCGACTACCATTTGGAGGTCTGACAAAATCTCATTACAATTCAAGCTTCGACTGTTTGACTCCCTGATACTTTCCATCCTCCTTTATGGGGCAGAATCATGGACACTCAATCAGACCATGAAGAATCAACTGGACTCGTTTGCTACCAGCTGTTGTCGTATTATGTTAAACATCAAGAGAACTGATAGAATCACCAGTGAATATGTCCTGGCTACCACCAAAAGGAGAAACCTTGCAGGAAGACAGCTGCGCACCCTTGGACACTGGCTTAGAAGACCAACTGAATCAACCATACAGTGCTGTGAAAAAGTATTTGCGCTCCCCCTGCTGATTTCTTCCATTTTTGCTTGTTTGTCATATTTAAATGTTTTAGGTCATCCAACTAAACCTAATATAAGACATGGACAATGTAAGTAAACATAAAATTCAGCTTTGAAATGATCACTCCATTTATTAAAAGTAAAGGGTTAATCAAAACCTGTATCACCCATGTGAAAAAGTAATTGCTCCCTTAAACCTAATAACTTGTTGGGCCACCCTTAGCATCAGCAACTGCAATTAAACATTTGCAATAACTTGCAATGAGTCTTTTACATTGCTGTGGAGGAATTTTTGCCCACTCTTCTTTGCAGAATCGTTTCAATTCGGCCACATTGGAGGGTTTTCAAGCATGAACTGCCCATTTAAGGTCTTGCCATAGCATCTCAACTGGATTCAAGTCAGGAGTTTGACTAGGCTACTCCAAAACCTTAATTTTATTTCTTTTGAGCCACTTGTGTGCTTTGAATTATTGTCCTGCTACAGAACCCAGCTGTGCTTGAGTTTTAGGTTACAAACTGATGGGCCAGCATTCTCTTTCAGGATTTTCTGCTAGAGAGCAGAATTCATGGTTACATCAATTATGGCAAGTCATCCAGGTCCTGAAGCAGAAAAGCAGCCCCAGACCATCACACTACCACCACCGTTTTTGACTGCTGGTATGATGTTCTTATGCTGTGTTATATGAATGCTGTGTTAGTTTTATGTCAGGTGTACTGGGACCCATGTCTTCCATAAAGTTCTATTTTTAACTCATCAGTCCATAGAGTATTATCTAAAAAGTCTTTAGGGTCATCAAGATGTTTTATGGCAAATGTGAGACGAGCCTTTGTGTTCTTTTAGGTCAGCAGTGGTTTGTGCTTTGCAACTTTCCCATGGATGGCATTTTTGCCCAGTGCTTTCCTTATTGCAGAATCATGAACAGTTTAGTTTGATGACATGAAACATTTAAGTGTGACAAATGTACAAAAACAGAACAAATCAGGAAGGAGACAAATATTTTTTCACAGCACTGTACATCGCTATGCTTTATACACAACAACACAAGGCCATAATAGGAGAGGAAGAGCTTAACTAACCTACATCAAAAACATGCAAGAAATCACCAGCCTCAGCAGAGATGAGATGTATCATCATGCAATGGACAGAGATAACTGGAGAAGCAGTGTAGTCGGGAGATTTGACCCACAAGCTCCCAACCAAGAAGGAAGGAATAACTTGCATTCTCCTTCATGTCAGATAAGCAGATCAACTTCATCAGATGTTAAAAATGACAGGATTTTTTATCTGTATGAATATTTATCTCTTGATTATGCATGGATTAATTTCATAGAAACTCAACACTGCATTTGCCTGAGTGCACTTTAACAATTTCCATTCTTCAGCACTGCGAACTCACACACTCAGCTTTTTTTATATCATCAGCATTTTTTTGGTAATATTTTCTGCACTCAGGAATAATTTGAGGCACACAGCATATGAAGGCTGGAGGGCATTAGAGGAGGGTTTAGGACATAGCCGGAGGGTAGGTAGTGTATTTTTTTTCCTCTCCATCTGTCTAGCAGCTGTTTCATCTTTGTGAAGGTCACACACACACACACTCCTGAAACAGCATGTTTTCTGCTTTATTTTGGAGTATAATTTTCTTAAAAGGTCATAATGATGATTCTTCCAAATCAAATGAATGCTCACTATGTCTGTTTAATCATAGTTTATTATCTGGTGAAAAACAGGAGTAACCATCATGCATTTTTCCTGTTTCTGTTTGCCACACTCATGATAGATGGCTGCTGTGATGGTCTGCTTGCCTGTCTGCATCTGCGTTTGTGTTTTGTTCTGTGTTTTGTGTGGTGTTTCAGTAGGTGTGGCCACAGCCCATTGCCAGAATTGGAGACACCTGTGCCTGGTGTCTCTATGCCTTTAAATCTGGCTTCCCCCTCATTCTAGTGGAGGTTTCTTTTCTTCCATCATGACTTTGTTATGTCTGTCTATATTGGTGGTATTTTATTAGAATAAATTACTTGTTATTTTGGCCTTAATACTGCATCCTTGCTTTTTGTCATGGCTGTTGAGCCAGGTCATGACAAATTGGGGGCTTGTCTGGGATGCTGCAGAATGGAAGCATAGATCAGGTGGGCTCTGCAAAATTCATAAAGTTAGATCTGCTAAAGGTATATTCTCAAGTGCTATTGTCCAGCCATGCATGTGAGATTGCTGTGTTTATCTAAAGGGTTGTAATCCTACTCTGTTATGCCATTTCGGCTTCGGAATACTCCTGCAACATTTCATTGTCTTATGAATCACATTATTAGTGATATGTAAGGTTGCACAGTGTACCTAGATGATGTGGTGCTATATTCAGACACTTGGGACACTCATCTGCATCGTATGTGGGAACTTTTTGCCCATTTGGCAGAGGCGAGGCCCACAGTCAACCTCTCAAAGTGTGAGTTTGCGAGGGTGACTGTGACCTACCTTGGTCGGGTGGTGGGGCAGGGGCAAGTGAGCCCTGTCAGTGCAAAAGTTTGAGTAGTTGAGCATTTCCCAGTGCCAGCAACTAAAAAAAGAACAGATGCTGTTCCTTGACTTTGTGGGCTATTACAGAAGTTTCTGTAGAAACTCTTCTACTGTTGTAGCACCTCTTACCAACTTGCTTAGGGAGAAGGAAAAGTTTGTTTGGTCTACTCTTTGTCAGAATGCTTTTCAGCATGTTAAAAGGCTTCTCTGCACCACTCCAGTCCTGGCTGTGCCACATTTTGACCATTTGTTCAAGATCTATGTGGATGATAGCCAGTAGGGTGCAAAGGCCATCCTCATGCAGGAGGATGACCACAGCATAGACAAGCCTGTAAGATTCTTCTTGAGAATTTAATTCTTGTCAGCTGAATTATTCAGTTGGTGAGAAGGAGACTTTGGCACTAATCTTGGCTTTGAGATTTTGAAGTTTGTGCTGGTGGCAGTGCTCCAGTTGTGGTCTTCATGGACCACAATCCACTCATTTCTTAATTCTTTATATTGTCCAAACCAGAGATTAAGTAGATGGTTCTGCTACCTACAGTCCTATTGCCTGGATGTCTGTCACATCAAGGGAACTGACAATGTGGTGGCAGACGTGCTGTCTAGGGCTCCCCTGGTGTAATTGTCCTCTGTTTCTATTGCTCCCCTCTTGCCCCTCTATACTCTTACATTACTTCCTAGGTGCACCAGTTGCTGAGTTGAGAAGTGTTTAAGTGGGTGCTGAGCTGTGGGACTGGGAAAGAATTGGTCCAGGACATGGTATTTGGAAAGAGGGGCTGAGTAATGTTATGTAGTTACTTTTTTGTATTCTTGTATTCTTTTGAGCTTTTTGAATTCTAGTTATTTGATTGTATTGTGAATGGGACTCCATTAGGGAGCCCTTTCTTGTGGGAGGGGGTGTGATGGTCTGCTGGTCTGTCTGCATTTGTGCTTTGTTCTGTGTTTTTGTTTTGTGTGTTTTCAGTAGGCATGGCCATAGCCCATTGTCGGAATTGGAGACACCTGGGCCTGCTGTCTCCACATCTTTAAATCTGGCTTCCTCCTCATCCCAGTGGAGCTTTCTTTTCTCCTATCACTGTTTTGTTTCATTGTCTGTCTATATTGGTGTTATTTTGTTAGAATAAATTACTTGTTATTTTGGCCTTAGTACTGCATCCTTGCTTTTTGTCATGGCTCATGCCAGGTCATGACACTGCATAAATATCAGCTCAAAAAAAGGTGGACATGAGGCTGCTAATGAGTCCTGTGACATGAACATTTAACTTTTATATGAAGTCTATCAACACATTTACACGAACACTGTGTTGGGGTACCAACAAGCCAGGTTTACTTAAAAAAAAAGAGGAAAAATCCCCCATTTTTTTTCTTTTGTTCATAATACAATCCCAAAACAAAGTCAGAATGGTATGCTGAAATTAAAACTGAATGTTTTGGAAGTAACATTTGACCTGTATTGCACCCAAAGCAACACAATGGCACATTTGATGTTTTCCTTCATGCATTTTATTGCTTTTACAAAATAATCACATTTCAATTTTGAGTCTTAAGTTGTTACAGTAAAGCATTTCCCACTTTGTAGTTTCCATTCCTTCTCACAACACCTAAAATATGTTTAGGGCCTGAAGACACCAAGTGATGAAACGTTTCAGGTGTTATTTTGTCCCGTTCTTCCTGCAAACAGGTCTTAAGGTGTGTCACAGTATGGGATCATCACTGTCATAATTTTCATTTCTAAATTCTCCACACATTCTCTACTGGGGACAGAGGGCACATGCCCTCTTCTTCCACAGCCACACCTTTGTAATGTGTGTGGAATGTGGTTTTGCATTGTCTTGTTAAAATGTCCCTGGAAAAGATGCCGTCCTGAAGGCAGCAGATGTTGCTCCAAAATCTCAATGTACTTTTCTGCATTAATGTTCCATCACAGAAGTGTAAGTTATCTTTGCCACGGGTACTGACACAATGCCATACCATGACACACCCTGGCTTTTGGACTTGTTCCTGTAACAGTCTAGATGGTCCTTTTCTTCTTTGCTCTGGAGCACACTGCATCCATTTCTTCCAAAAAAGACCTGGACTACTGATTCATCTTATCACAATACACGTTTCCACTGTGTGATGGTCCATCCCGGATGCCTCTGAGCCCAGAGAAGTTGATGGCACTTCTGGAAAGAGTTAACACAAGGCTTCCTTTTTGCACAGTAAAGTTTTAACTGGTGTTTGTGGATGTAACTCCGTACTGTAGCTTGATAAAGGTTTTCCAAAGTAATCCCAAGCCCTTGTGCTACTATCAGCTGTAGATGAATGATGGTTCTTGATGCAGTGTGGTCTGAGGGATTGGACATCATGGGGGTTCAGATTAGTCTTGTGCCCTTGCCCTTTACGTACCGAAATTCCTCCAGATTCCTTTAATGATTTCATGGTTAATGGTTAATCAGCCTAATATTATGCACCAAAGAGGGTGAAATATCCAAATCCCTTCCTATCTTTCTTTGAGGAACTTTGTTTTTAAAAATGTCAATAATTTGCTCATGCATTTGTTGACAAACTGTAGATCCTCAGTCCAGCTTTACTCCTCAAAGACTCAGCCTTTCCTGGATACTGATTTTGTACAACATAACATGAAATATCTTGTGTTCATTTTGTCTGCTATGAAATTCAAGTCAAAGTTAATTTAGAAATCACTGCTTTGTTTTAATTTGCCTTACTGTCCCAACTTTGCCTGGTTTGGGGTTGTATTTTCATTCACTTTAGTAAAGGATGATTTCAGAGGATGAGACTTTGACTTTAAAAACAGAATTGAAAGTAGTCTGTAAAACTATAAGTCATCACTTCCATGTAAGATGTGATCGTGCCTTATTGCTCATGCATATCATCGAATATTAGTGAATGCAGCCAATTTACACCTGAAGCACACATCACTCACCTTATCCTATAAGTACCCTGGGTACACAGATTTTCTTGCCTAGCCTGCTGCAATGCACACATATGGTACTTTTCATAACAAAAAAATTTGAAAATCACCCACATTTTTTCCATTTTGTAGTCATGGACATTGGAGTTTATTTGTGTTTGAATCATTATATGAAAATCTGTTATAAGGAAACAACACAATTATTTTGGAGGACAAAATTAAATGGGAAATGGCTCTATTTTTCTTTTTAGAATGTTGTTATAAACATTGATCATTAAAAAAATCTCTGTTTTTCATGTTCAGATTTTTGTTTCAGAAGAGGAAATATGTTCCGATGAAAGTACATGGATTCCATGGCCATGCTCTTGTTAAGTTTATCAAACAGTATCTTTGAATCTTCATTTAGATTAGTAAGTTCAATTATTTATCCAGCAGAAAACAGGCAACCTTGGCATCACTTTGAAAACTTTTGTCCCTTATCACTGATTTCCATCTGGGAAAATCCACACCAAAGTTAATCTTTTTTTTTTTCTGCTGTCACCTGGTCTGATCTCTCTGATCTTGTTTTGTTTAATGTTTTCACTTCATGCTCCATTACTTGTTCTCATGCTAAATAATAAGTATGATACTCCATTTTTAAAAAGTTTGTGTTCTCAAACTTGTTAGCCAGCACCAGCAAACACTGATTACTATTCTTTCTTCTCTTCATATTCCTTCCTGTGTTTTCTTCTGGATTTGCTCTGCCATGTATAAAAATGTGAAAAGGTCTCTTTCAAGTTTTGTCGGTTCTGTAAGAACATGTAGGCTCAAGACAACCATTTGTCTTTGCAGGTCAATTATTATTTTCTTAAGTTTTGGCCAGGCTACTGCCCAAACTAATATTGACATCAGTTTTCTTTGGCAAATCAGACACAAGGTACACCCCCACTCTTGCTGGAGCAGTTGGGGGTTAGGTATCTTGCTCAAGGGCACATCAACCAGTCCAGGGAATCAAATCAGTGACCTTTTGGTCCCAAAGCTGCTTCTCTAACCATTAGGCCACAGCTTCCCTATTGTACACTAATGAAAACATTCTTATGAATACTATATTCCATTTCTACTCATCAATCCCATTAACGCCTACATAGTGCACCTTTAAATAAAAAGAGTATTACTAACTTTCCAACACCAACCCATTAAATTCAAGCACCAGACAACTGTTTACTATTATGACCTAAAAACTATTTAAATTGGAATGAAGCAAGCCAAGCATAATCCATACTACATCTTATGGCTAGGGGAATCACTATAATAAGACATTATTTGTGGGAGGACTCCGTCTGTTCAGAAAATGGTACACATGTCATGCATCATTATGTATTATTTACACACTCAACTTGAGGATCTATGATGATGGCATGTGTTTGTATTTAACCTCATTCTAAGGTTATAGTTATGTAAATTAAATGCAATGATTCTGTTGCACTGAGACCACTGACTACCTGTTCAACCAGAACTGTTTTCCATCCATGAAGCTCAGCCTGGTCCATACACTCACTGTCTGGGTTTCTGTGGCCTCTGATTCAGCTGAGTGTAACTTTGCATCAGAAATCAGGCACAAGGCAGTGGAATATTTCTGCAATGATGCAGAGCCTCTTCCAGTGCCGTCATTTCCTTCACCAAAATCAAGCTTCTATCACAAATGAAAGTGAACTTGTTTGAAGAGCATATCATTCCATCCACCTGAACAATAAAACAACACAGTTCTCATGTTTGAGTGAATTATCAGTTAAAGAAAAAAAAACCTTTTGCATCAGTTCTATATCAGACCTCTCCATGTGACTGAACCTGGTGTGGTTCTGTTCCACCCAATCCAGTAGCATCCATAACTCTTTGTTTTTCATTTATAGTCGTAACGGTGGCCAGATCCATGCAGTTTTATCCGCAGTAACTTCGAGCTTCAGGCCAGCTCACTGTAGTGGAAATGTAAATATATCCTCTTGTCAGATGTGCAGCCATCCCACAATGAGCCGACAAGAACAAAATAAAGCAGAATGATTTCATCTCTGTTCTGATGCATCTGAGCTTTGTAGTTTTTACTGATGTCTGAGTCAGATCACAGCTGAAACAAGCTAGAGATAATAGAGCCAAACCAGTGAACTTTCTGAACATCGTGCTATTTTTCACTTATGATTTTCTTTGAATGTGTTTTCATATTTACATTTTTTAACAACCCTCCCTCAGTAACTCTTCCTTAAAGAAACTCAGGCAAAACAGATGGAGATTTTTTAAGGCATGTTGATCATACTGCTCATTCTATTTATCATTCTATTGATCATTCTATTTGATTAAAAAAACCTCTTTATTGGTTTTCAATATACTTTACAAGCAGTAACTGACATCAAAGGTATACTGGAAGTACAAAATGTTTCAGGACAGAAAAGTGGAAAGAAAACTCCAACAAAGGAGGAGAGGAATGAAACAAACAACAAATAAAATATCAACAATTATTATCCACACAGGATATTTTTTCCATGGAATAAAAACGTGTTCTATTCCCTTCTAGCGGGTTTCATTCATTTGGCTTGATGCATGCAATATTGTAAGCATATCACTTATCCTACATGTATTACATCACTCTACCCAATGGAGAATGAGCACTGAATACGGTTTATGATATTGCATGTTTGTCAAGATAAAATGATGTCACACATCAGAGAAGTAAAACTTCCATGCTAACGAATGACTGTGACAATTTGTACACAAACATGGCCACCAGGTTTGCTTCATTAAATAAAGAAGATTTTGAGAGAATTTTGAAAGAGATAGATGCGTTGATGTAATGTGGCTGTGACAAACCAGACGCTTGTGGATTAAGAATAAACTCAAGGTTTTAATAGATACAGTGAGAGAAGATAATGTACAATAACCAGGCTAGGTCAAGACCAGGAAATCTAACAAAGTAATAAGGGCTAGACAAATCGAGGTCATGAAATGGGCAATAGTCCAATAACCGGAAATCAGGAAAACACAGGCAAGATAAACTTAAGGGCTAAGCAAATCGGAGTCGAGAAACAGGCGAAGATCGAGAAACCAGGAAGTGAGAGAAACGAGCAGATAAATACAAGTGCTAGGCAAAACGGGAAGAAACCGGAAGGCAAAAAGGGTCATACACAGAAACGCAATCAGAAATATAAACACTCAGTAAGCTCACAGAAATGTGGAGGCAATACTGTGCAATGAACAAAACAAACAGAGGGGTATAAATACAGACATAAACAAAAAGGTACAAGTGATGACAATTAGAACTCGGGGAGCCACTCCTAGGAAGTGGCTCCGTGTTGGCTGATGGAGTGCACATGGTAGTGTCAGGTGTGTGAGTGGGATTGTGGGAAGTGGAGTCCAGAGTGTTAGGTGAGCCCAGAAGCATGACAATACCCCCAAGGAGGCTGAGGGACAAGGGCAACCATGATGACCACCACCCACGCTGCCGGGAAAACTCCTGAGTGAGCCATCAGAATTGCCACGGTGCTGGACAGAGGGTCGTCACCACGGATGACCTCTGGGACCACTGCTGCACAGACTGCTGGGAGGGCTGGACCCATGGTGCCTGGGATGGCCCCTAGGCCAAAGCACGAGTTTCTCTGGATGATGCTGATGGAACTCCTCCACCAACCCTGGATCCAGGATATCTCGTGTGGGAACCCAGCTACACTCCTCAGGCCCATAGCCCTCACAGTCCACAAGGTACTGCAGAGTCCCTCCTCTCCTTTTGGAGTCCAGCAACTGGTGGTACAGCATACACCGGGGACAGTATACACCGGGGTACCTTCTACGTCCACCGGAGGTGGGGATGTGACATTGGGTGTGGCCTCGTCCAACGGACCTGGGACAACAGGTTTCAAGAGAGATGAATGAAAAGAGTTATAAACACGGTAATGCACAGGCAGATCCAATTTGTATGTAACTTCATTGATTTGCTGCAGAATTTTGAATGGTCTTATGTATTTGGGTAATAACTTTCTAGCTCCCTCAGGAAACCTGAAGTCCCGGGTTGACAGCCACACTCAGTCCCCAGGGTGGTAGGTAGGGGTGTCCCCTCTATGGCGATCCACCATCCTCTTGTGTTGGTGGAGGGCATTCTTGATCTGCTGATGGGTCTGTTCTCAGACCTGCTCGCTCCGTTGCATCCAACAGGTTATCAGAGGGCATGGCTGACCATGGCATTAAGGAGGGTTGGTAACCCAGCATCCATTGAAATGGAGTGAGGCTTGTAGCAGAGCTGATTAATGAGTTTTGGGCTATTTCGGCCCAGGGCAAATAGTCCGACCAATCGGCTGGGTTTTCATGACAGTATAGTCTCAAAAACTTTCCCAGTTCCTGGTTAACCCTCTGACATTGACCATTAGACTGGGGATGGTAACCGGAAGTGAGGCTAACGTTAACCCCCAGTCTCTCAAAGAAAGCAGACCAGACATGTGAGGTGAATTGGGGCCCACGATCAGACACAATATCTTCTGGGATACCAAATAGATGAAACACATGATTAAAAAGGGTTTCAGCTGTCTGAAAGGCAGTGGGTAGGCTAATGAAGGGAACAAGTCTAACTCCACATGAGAACCTGTCTACAATGGTCAAAATGACAATGTAATTCTGTGAGAGGGGCAGGTTAGTGACAAAGTCTACCACTACATGTGACCATGGATGAGAAGGGACAGGCAAGGGCATGAGTTTATCGGCAGGGAGGGTTTTACATTTAGAACAGGTGGTGCGCGAGGAGACAAACCTATGGATATCGGATAACATATTCTCCCACCAATATCTGCCAGATAATAACTGGTGCATACGTGTCTCACCAGGATGGCCAGATGACAGAAAGGAATGGGCCAAGGTCATTAACTTATCCCTGCATTGAGTGGGTACATATTTACTTCCCATGGGACAGGAGTGACAGATAGTTCTCGGTTGATCTCTTCATCTATCTCCCATCTAATGAGGGTGACTAAAACGGATGGGGGTAGTACATTGACTGCCTCCGAGGAGGCTTCAGGACTGGGATATATGCAAGACAGAGTGTCTGCTTTAGTATTACGGGAACTGGGGCGATAAGAGATGGAAAAATTGAACCGGGAAAAGAAGAGGGACCACCAGGCCTGATGAGGGTTGAGCCGTTTAGCTGACATAAATATTCTAGGTTTTTATGATCTGTTAACATGAGGAAGGGATGAGTCGCTCCCTCTAGCCAATGGCGCCACTCTTCGAAAGCTAATTTCATAGCCAGCAATTTTCTATCCTCGATACCATAATTACATTTGGCAGGTGTCAGTTTGTAGGAGTAGAAGGCAATGGGATGTAGTTTACAGGGGTCACCTATGTGCTGGGACAGCACCACCCCAGTGTCTACCTCAGAGGCATCCACCTCCACCACGAAAAGTGGGATCAGGATGTTTCAGGATGGGGGCAGAGGTGAAGGCTACCTTGAGGGCTTCAAACACCTCCTGCACCTGGGGGTTCCACAAGAGTCTCTTGGTCTTTCCCTTCAATAAGGTGGTAAGGGGAGCTGCGAGACTGCTGAAGTTACGAATCAACAGTAGAAATTAGCAAACCCAAGAAATCACTGGAGTTCTTTTATGGACGTAGGGATGAGCCAAGTTGTTATGGATCTCACTTTCTCATCGTCCTTAATGACACCTTTCGGAATGATGACATAACCTAAGAAGGAGGTAGAAGGGAGATGAAACTCACACTTCTCTCCTTTAACAAACAACTGATTCTCAAGCA
>JAODVO010000028.1:62922979-62936123 GCA_025400055.1 Notarius lentiginosus | reverse complement strand
ATCCCATATTGACATAACAGAAAGCGGTTTCATGGAGTTCTTTATCAGAAGGTTGTACAGTTTTGTTACCAGGCCTCGTGAAAGGCTACTAGGACAAATAAGATTAGATAGGGGATGTGAATGCAATGAGTGCCAAGGCACTCCATACGCCTTCATCGAAGATCTGAGCTGAAGATAAAGGAAATAAGATGAGCCTGGGAGATCATACTGGTGTTGGAGGTCTTGGAATGTGCGCAGTGTGCCATTATTGTAAATGTCATTAACTATGTGAATGCCTTTGGATGACCATATAGGAGATGTAAAAGGTTGCTTGCCTGATGTTAAACAAGGGTTGTTCCATAAAGGAGAGGACAAAGTCAGTTTGAATGGACCACCCAGTATCCGTTCAGCATTATGCCAAGCTCTCAAAGTGGAGGAGAGAATAATACCATGTCTTAGTGTACTTTTCCGTCCTGTCTGCATGAAAGGTACATCTGTAAGTTGGTTGGGATAGGTCAACCTAGCTTCTATTGGACGCCATGGAATGTGCGATTCTGGATCCATCCAAACATGTATAGATCGGATCTGAAAGGCGAGAAAGTAAAGTTTTAAATCAGGGAGAGCAAGTCCACCCTCTTCTTTAGGCCGTTGTAGTGTCGAAAGGCGAATCCTGGCCCGTTTGCCAGCCCAAATAAACTTAGAAAATTGTGAGTGTGCATTTTTAAAAAAGTTTGGAGGTGGTTGCATAGGCAACATAAAAAATAGAAAGTTAAAACGTGGCAAGATATTCATTTTAAGAATAGTGACTCTTGCTTGCATTGAGATTTTTAAAGAGCTCCATCTTTGAAGATCTGCAGTTATCTTTTGCGTGAGTTCAGAGTAGTTGTCTCGCAAGATGTTTGACAAGGAACCACTTATTTTAATACCTAGGTATATAAAGGAAGTCACATTTGGAATAAATGAAGGTAAAGATAGCTTGTCTTTTGAAGGACCAATTGGCATTAATGAGGATTTTGCCCAGTTAATCTTATAGCCAGACAAATCATGAAATTTATCAAATAATTGTAATACATGGGGGACTGTTTTATTTATATTTGAGATATAAAGAAGGATGTCGTCAGCAAATAATGAGATGTGGTGAGAGGTGCCTAACAATGTGATTGGGGAAATAGACTGGCTTTGCCTGACCGCCTGTGCAAGGGGTTCTAAAGAGAGTGCAAACAGTAAGGGAGAGAGCGGGCACCCCTGCCTAGTACCTCGCTGAAGTTCGAAAGGCTGGGATTTGCAAAAACCCGTCAACACAGAGGCGGTCGGAGAGCAATAGAGAGCTTTAACCATCCCAATGAATGTTGTTCCAAACCCATAGTGCTCCAAAAGTAACCACAAGTAGTCCCAACGCAGACGGTCGAACGCCTTGAAAGCATCTAGTGAGAACACAGCAGTGGGCTCCTGGGAGGAATCAGCTAGATCAATTATATGAAGTAACCTTCTTAAGTTATCAGATGCCATCCTCCCTTTAATGAAACCTGTTTGGTCATGATGAACAAGTTTGTTTACTAGGGGTTCTATTCTTGTGACCAGTGCTTTTGCAAAGATTTTAACATCAGCACAAATTAGTGAGATGGGCCTGAAGCTGGAGCAATCCAGAGGGTCTTTGTTTTTTTTCAGTAGTAATGTAATAATGGCTAATTTCTGGTCCCTGTGAAAAGATCCTTCTTTAATAGCAAAGTTAATAGAGTCAAGTATCAATGGGCCTACAATACCCCAGACTGCTAGATACAACTCTGGCGGAATGCCATCCATGCCTGGTGACTTCCCCCTCTGAAGTGATCTCGCTGCCTCATGTAACTCGTGTAATGTGATTGATTTGTCCAAACCTGCTCTATCTGAATCATTTAATGTAGGTAGATGAAGACTATTCAAAAAAGTCTTGCACAACATTTCATCTAGTGTAGACTGTGATGAGTATAGTTTGGCGTAGAAAGATTTAAATGTATTGCTGATGGCTATGGGATCTGTAGTTATGTCACCCTCCGCTGTTCGGATTACATCAATACACGACTTGGATTCGTTTTCTTTTAGTCTCAGTGCAAGCAAGTGGCTGGGCCTATCCCCCTGGTAATAATATTTTTGTCTAGTCCTATGTACAATAAAGGATGCTTTGGATGAGGAATGTCTATTATATTCACCACGTAAGGCAGACAGAGAAATATCTACATTCTCACTGAAGGATTCAGATTGCTGTTTTTCTAGTGTTTTAATTTCAGATTCCAATTGTGACATCCTTTCAACACTCTGTGATTTTAATTTAGAAGAGTATGCAATGCAAAACCCTCTTAGGAAACATTTTGTGGTCTCCCACAGTACTTGTGGATTGCAGCACTCAGTCTGATTTAAACTGAGGAATTCTTGTAACCGAGTTTGAAGGTTCTCAATAAATTCACTATTGAATAATAAAGAGTCGTTAAAACGCCACCGGCGGAATTTGGGGGGTGTCGATGATGGCTTGATACGACACTGGAGTGGGGAGTGATCAGATATTAATCTGGGTAATATATCCGCCTCGCAAATCTGATCAAGAAAGCTAGAGCCAACTAATATGTAATCAATTCGAGACAGCGACTTGTGACGAGCCGAGTAAAAACTATAGGCTTTGGCGTTGGTGTTTCTAATTCGCCAGACATCTGTCAGATTTAACTCTGTGATGAAATGATTAAGGGCGACAGTGGATGGTGGAAAACAATTAGAAGCTGGTGACCTATCCAGCAAAGGGTTAACAGTAGCATTAAAATCACCCCCAATAAATAAACTACAGTCTACAAAGGAGAGTAGCGTATTTGATATACCGTTGAGAAAGTCAGCATCAAAGTCATTTGGAGAGTAAATTGATGCAAAAAGAATTTTCCTGCCACTGACGCTGACGATAGCATAAGCAAAGCGGCCACTTGTGTCCTTACCAGTTAAATGCACTGTTAGCTGAGCAGACCTTTTAACCAATATTACAACGCCCTTGGATTTATTACTTGCGCAGGAAAAGGCTATGATTTTGAATCGCCTATTTTGAAAACGATGAACATCCTCTTGTTTTAAATGAGATTCTTGAATAAGAGCAACATCCACATTATTGTGGTGCATAAATTGAAGGCACCGCGTTCGCTTAATGGGGCTGTTTAAGCCGCGGACGTTCCAACTAAAGACGTTCAGATCAACCATAGCAAAGATGTGTGTCAATGTATCGGATCACGCAATGCCACATAACCAGGTAACTCCATTCCAAAAAACCCCACAGTGATTTAACAACCCATGATGTCCTGCACAGAAAACTAAAAAAACAATATATGTGATCTGCCATAAAACATAAATATAAAACCAACAACGAAACTAAATACACAAAGAGAGAAAACCGCAAGGGAATATGGATCCCTTTGGTTTGGTGGTAGGGAATAGCGAGAGACGTGACTCTCATACAGCGATGCGCTGTCCACCTGTGACTCGCATTACAGATAACAGATAGCAAACATATCAAAATAAAGTGGCGGCCTGAAATGAAATCTGACGGATTAAAAGTCCATAACTTAAAACGTTGTGAAGCTAGGCGCGCAACCAGTTAAATTATCTGATATTCTCAAACTTTCTCGGCGTTGATGAGCATAAAGCGGCTTTGGCATACCTGAATGTCTGTTTACGTCAAGGCAGATGGGAAAGAGTTCGTTTAGGGCCTTTTCACTCCAGACGTGCCACCGTCGGCAGGACTGAAGCGTTAGGAGGCGAGGTCTTATGAAGTTGGTCGCGGAGATGTGATATCCATGTTGTCTTCAAGTGCAGGGCTGTCATCCTCGTTAGGTAGGACGTGTAGGGCGCCGGTGGTTTCTGATGATCCAAGCGATTGTAGAAACCGCTCAGCCTCCTCTGGAGAGTGGAATTCTATATCTCGGCGGCGGTGGGTCGCTTTAAGTATGGCCGGGAAGCGTAGAAAACACTGTACTCCTTTGGCAGTTAGTTTCTTCTTAACGTCGGAGAATGCCTTTCTTTTCTTTGATGTTTCCAGGCTGTAGTCAGGATAGAAGCTGATCTTGCTTTCGCCGTGTTTGATGGATTCAGCATCTCGCGCGCTTTGTAGGATTAGCTGCCTGTCCCGGTAGTCCAAAAGTTTGAAGATTAGCGTGCGAGGTTTGTCGCTTCTGCCATTGCGTGAGTACACCCGATGTGCTCTCTCTATCCTAATTGACGACCGACTTAGTGATGGGAGCCATTTCGGAATGTTAGTCTCTAGAAAATAGATGGCATCACCTCCTTCTGCGCCCTCTGGCAGACCAACGAGGCGGAGATTCGATCGGCGGCTTCGGTCCTCCATGTCAGCTAGCTTAGAGGAGAGTTCGGCTACGGTTGCTTGTAGAGCCCGCACAGTTGCTTTGTCAGAGCGAGCTGAGGCTTGGATGTTGTCACACCTCGACTCCAGTTGTTTTATGGATTGACCTTGCTGATCAATCTGACCGCCAATGGATGAGATTTTGTCACTAGTTGTCTGGAGTTGGGTCTGCAGTTCAGTTATTTGCGGCTTCAAGATGCTTTCTATAGCTTCTCCAACAGACGTCTTGACTAGCTCTTGTAGTTCTAGCCTCTGCTCACTAAGGGCTAGCTTAGCTGTTGCCAACATAGCCCCGTCCAGTTCTGCCTTCGACATCACCGGAGTTTCTTTGAACTTTTTTTTAGTTGGTGAGCGATCTTCCTCCCGCGAATGAAACAGTCTCGTCTGCTTTGACATTACAGACAAATTGGTACCATCAACTCTTGTTTACTATCGTAAAAATATGAAATAAGGCGGATTGCAAGCGGAGCTCAGGTTTTAGCCATGCGTCGCCATCTGCAGGTCACGTGATCTCCACCTGTTGCTGTTTTGAACACAATCAGCAGGCGCATATAAGGATGCTGGCAAAACAAGGATGACGTGAAGTATACTGTTTTGTTTCCCACATTTGTTTTCTGTGTCACCATGCTTGGTTTTCTGTTATGTTTTCTGACTTCTGTTTTTTGTGACTGTATTTGCCTCACATTTCAGTGTACACACACACACACACACACACACCTGGAAATAAACACCTTCTTGCAATTATATTTGGCTGCAACCCCATTTCTCTGAGAGAATACTTCACCAAACTATGGATGTAGTGGGAAAGAGCAGGCACACAATGCAGTCCCACACTGTCATGGTGCCTAAGCCAAGCTTGGTGTGGTTTCTCCAGTGGCTGGACATATCAGCTCCATATGATTGGTTGGAAGAGCCACCCAATGGATCTTTTTTTTTTTTCAATTAATTAATTAATTTATTTATTTATTTTTGCTGCAGTGCCACTTCTTTTATGAGGACTTGGTGGAGCCCAAACCTCTGGAGAACATGTGAGTTGGCTGCATGATTTATTTGTTCACTGGAGCAGCATGCCAGGGGGCCAAAGGGTTAGTCTGAGTGCAGCACCCATGCCTCCAGAGCTCCAAGCTATTCAGTGAGAAGCTCATGTCCTGGAACATTTTTGGAGGACAGACTCAATCCTTGTCAGGCTAGATGGGACTGGAAACCAGAGGTTTAAGCTGTGATACATGAAAGGTAGGGTGAACACGTCATATGGTGAGTGGTAATGCCAGTCTAACAGAACATGGGTTGATTACCTTCTTGATGAGGAAGGGTCAAAGGAACCTGGGTGCCAGCTTGCGAGAGACAGCCCTAAGTGGCAGGTGATGCATGGAGAGCATAACTCATTGGCTCACTCGGTAGGTGGGTGCCTTGGAGCGATGTTTGTCGGCCTGCTTCTTGGATGCGAGTGCGGAGCGAATGAGTCTTCTTTGGGCCAATGCCCATGTCCTCCTGCAGCGGTGTATAAAGGCCTGGGCTGATGGTATGGCGACCTCCTCCTCCTGGCTGTGAGCACTGGAATGGAGAGAGACCTGTGGCAGAGGAAGGGAGAGTGTTATGTGCATATTCGATCCAAGGAAGGTACTTGCTCCAAGAATTGGCATCCCTGGACACCATGCACCTGAGTGCAACCTCCAAAGCCTGGTTGGCCTATTCTGCCTGGCCATTGGTCTGTGGGTGGAAGCCTGAGGAGAGACTACAGGTGGCCCCGATGAGTTTGCAGAAGGCTCTCCAGAACTGTGCAGTGAACTGAGGACCCCGGTCAGAAACTATGTTGGTAGGCAGACCATGTAGATGGAAAACGTGGTGGATGAGTAGTTCTGTGGTCTCTTTGGCTGAGGGGAGCTTGGGCAGAGGAATGAAATGGACAGTTTTAGAAAAACGGTCAATAACAGTGAGGATGCATGTGTTGCCACCTGAGTTGGGGAGTCCTGCGATGAAGTCCAGGGCAATGTGAGACCAAGGTTGATGCGGAGTTGGAAAGGGTCTTAGTAAGCCGGCAGGGGGTTGATTGGCTGTCTTGTTCTGGGAGCATGTGTTGCAGGCTGCCATGAACTCCTGGATATCCTCCTTGATGGATGGCCACCAAAAGTGCTGCTGGATGAGAGCCAGGGTTCAGGCAGCTCCTGGATGACAGGCCAGCTTGGAGCCATGACCCCACTGCAGCACCTGAGTTTGCACAGGACAGGGAACAAACAGATGGTTATGAGGAATGTTGTTGGTGTTACCTTCACTGGGGTCCTGCTCCAGGGCCTTCTGCATGAGTGTCTCAACCTCTAGAATAGCAGCTCCCACCAGGCAGCATGGAGGAAGGATAGTCTCAGGTTTCTTGAACTCCTCTTGGTGGGAAGAGAACATCCTGGACAGGGTGTTGGGTTTGCCATTCTTGGAGCCTGGGCAGTAGGATAGTGTGAAGTTGAACCAGGAGAAAAAGAGAGACCAACAGGCTTGACGGGAATTGAGGCATTTGGCGGACTTGAGGTACTCCAGGTTTTTATGGTCAGTCCAGACTAGGAAAGGGAGATCAGACCCCTCGAGCCAGTGCCTCCATGCCTCCAAGGCTAATTTCACGGCCAGTAGTTCTTGATTGCCTATGTCGTAGTTCCATTTGGCTGGGGATAGCCGGTGGGAGAAGAAGGAGCTTGGGTGGACCTTGTTATCATTGGCCCTCTGGGATAGGATGGCTCCGACCCCGACTCAGAGGCATTGACCTCAACAATAAACTGTTTGGTTGAATCGGGTATGGTGAGAATGGGTGCTATGGTAAACCTGCACATGAGAATGGAAAAGGCTTTATCTGCTTCCTCCCCCCACTTGAACTTGGTCTTGGTTGAGGTCAGGGCTGAGAGAAATCCAGCCATCATACTGAAGTCATGGATGAAGTGCCTGGAGATGTTGGTGAACCCCAGGAAGTGCTGGAGCTCTCGTCTCAAAGATGGAGTGGGCCAGTCAGCAACTGCCTCCAGCTTGAGGGGGTCCATCTGGATCTTTGCTGAAGAGATGATGATCCCCAGGAACAAGACAGAGCCTTGGTGGAACTCGGTCTTTTCCACCTTGATGAACAACTTGTTCTCTAGCAGGCACTGGAGGACCTGCTGGACGTGACCCCAATGTTCCTCCAGGGAGCAGGAGAAGATCAGGATGTCATCCAGGTACATGAAAACAAAGATGTTTAGGAAGTCCCTTAAGACGTTGTTCACGAGTGCCTTGAAGACTGGGGGCACGTTGGTCAGGCCGAAAGGGACCATGAGGTACTCGTAGTGACTGGTGGCGGCATTAAAGTCTGTCTTCCACTTGTCCCTCTCCCTGATCCTGATGAGATGGTATGCATTGTGTAGATCTAGCTTGGTGAATACGTTGGCTTCCTTGAGTAATTCAAAGGTCGTGGTCATGAGCAGTAATGGGTAGCAGTTCTTGACTGTGATGGTGTTGAGACCCTGATTGTCAATGCAGGAGTGGAGTGACTTGTCCTTCTTTTCCACGAAGAAGAATCCCATCCCTGCTGGGGAGGAGGAAGGGCGGATGATCCCAGCTGCCAAAGATTCAGAGATGTACTTCTCCATGGCTTGTCTTTTGATGGGAGAGAGTACAGTCATCCTTTGGGTGGTGCTGTCCCAGGTAGGAGGTCGATTCCACAGTCATAGGGTCTGTGAAGAGGGAGGTACACTGCTTGGTTCTTGCTGAAAATGAGTTTGAGCTCCAGATATTCCAAAGGCACATGAGAGAGGTCAAGGAACTCGCTGGCTGAAGGCTGTGGTGGTTTGGCAGGAGGCAGAGCAGAGTTCAGACAGAAAGCTAGGCAGGACTGGCTCCAGCCTAGGACAGTGTTATCAGCCCAGTTAAGGTGGGGGTTGTGCTGCATTAACCATGGTAATCATAGGACGATGGGTATGTAGGGGTTGCTCATGATGTGAAGCTGGATGGTTTCTGAGTGGTTACCAGAAATCCTTTGGGTAAATGCGGTGGTAAGGTGGGTAATGCTGGTCAAGCCAGTGCCACTGAGTGTCAGGACAGTGAGAGGGACGTTGAGAGCAAGTAGTGGGATTCCCAGACACTTGGCAGTGGCAGAGCAGATCAGGTTCCTGTCTACCCCTGAGTCGACAAGGGCCTGGAGGTGGTGATGCTGGTTATTACGGATAATGATGACAGGAAGTAACAGACAATTAGCGAGAGACTGGTTCTGAGCATTGCCCATCAGGGCCCCTTGATTCACTGGTGAGCTCATCCTTTTAGTGGGCAGGCTCAGCAGATGTGTCCCAGCTGACTGCAGTAGAAGCAGGCCCCCGTGCCCTGCCACCGATGTCGTTCCTCCACTGACACCTGAACCCGGTCTACCTGCAGGGGTTTGACAGATGCGGCGGGAGGTGGAGAGGAGGTGAAGCTGGGGCGGTTCTTCTCTCTCCTCCATTGCTGGATCTGAGTGTTGATGTGGTTGGTGAGGTCCATGAGGCTGGAGAGGTCTGATGGCAGTTCCCATGATACCAATTCATCCTTGATGGCATCGGACAAGCCGTGCAGGAACAAGTCGATCTGGGCATTCTCGTTCCAACCGCATGAAGCTGCCAATGTCCAGAACTCGATGGCATAATCTGATGTAGACTGGGACCCCTGCAGCAGCTCCATGAGCTCTTTGGCCAGCTCCCAGCTGGACAGAGAGCAGTTGAAAGTTCACCTTATCTCCTTGGAGAAATCCTTGAAACTGGAACAAAATGGTGCATTGGCATCCCAGACTGCAGTTCCCCACTCTCTGGCCTTGCGGGTGAGGAGTGTTATTGTATATGCTACCTGGGATCATTCTGTGGGGAAGGCCAGAGATAGCAGCTCTAGGATCAACGAACATTGAGACAGAAACAATCTGCAAGTACCTTGTTCTCCCTTGTACGGCTGAGGTGCTGGAAGTCTCGGTTTGTGGAGAAAGGTGGTGGCAGAAGCTGAAGTAGGGTCCAGAAGAGAGCCTCTTTCTGCTGGATGGCCATTCTCAGATGGGCAAGTTCCGCTGGATCCATGTTGGCCAGAATGTACTGTTAGGGTGGGTGGAGGTATGGTGAAGTTCAGATCCAAAAGCAGAACACATACAGTAATCCAATAAATAAGATGCTTTAATACAGGGAAGAAAGAACATGGCAAAAGCTAAACAAACAGGACAAAAAACAAATGGCAAAAATAGTCTGGGCAAAATGAGAACAAACAACTTGACAAAAACATGAGACAGGCAAAGACAAAAACACTAGCACAAAAAACCCTGAACAAGAAAAGACCCTTAGTGCAAAGAACCATGAACCAGAAATAACCCTTAGTGCAAAAAACATGAACAAGAGAAAATCGCTAGAGAGATAAACCATGGGCAGTAAGAGGGGCACAGGAATGGTTAGAGTAGCAATATGAGACATTCTGGCAAAGTACGAGTCTGAGAACAGCGTATTTATAAGCAGCGGTGAAAACCAGGAAGTGAATGCAGGTGAGAAGGAATTCCTGTCCTGGATCCGGATCGGCGCTGGCGTGAGAGATCGGTAATCTCCAGAGTGGATGTCCGGAGTGGAGCACGACAGTTGCTTAAATTTTTCTCTTTCGTAGGACTGCCTAAAGTTATCCAGAGTGACCAGGGGACAAATTTCCCATCTAAAATATTTTCCCAAGTCTTGAAGTCACTCCAAATTAAGCATGACAAGTCCTACCCATACCACCCGGTAAGTCAAGAAGCTTTAGAGAGGTACCATCAAACTCTTAAGACAATGCTATGTTTGTACTGCTTAGAGACTGGTAAAGATTGGGAGGATGCTATCCCCTGGCTGCTTTTCGCATCTAGAGAATTGTTCAGGAGTCAACAGGATTTAACCCAGCAGAATTCGTGTTTGCCCAGAACCTCCACACTCCCTGAGCTGTTCTAAAGGAACAGTGGCTCTGTAAACCCAGCCATCACAACATCATACAGTTCATCAGTGACTTCAATCTAGGATCTACAGAGCTTGCGAAGTCGCTCAACAGAACTTGCAAAGTGCTCAGACCAAAATGAAACTGTGGTATGACTATAAGGCAAGAGCCTGTTTGTTTAACCTGGGGGACAAAGTTCTAGTCTTACTTCCAGTGCCAGGGGCTACCTTTCATGTCAAATTCAGTGGACCGTATACTGTCCAGGAAAAACTTTCTGATCTTGACTATGTTATTTCTACCCCTGATAGGCACCAGTTCTCCCGAGTGTGGCACATTAACATGCTGAAGACTTATGTTGTCTGTGAGATGACCGTAGTGCCCAAACCTTCACTTATACTGGCTCAGACAGTGTCAGATTAATCTACTGTTTTATTGTCTGCCGTAATGGAGAGTGAGGATGGTGTAACCATGCCGTCTTGTTCAATTGTGAAGGGGCAACTGAAGAACTCAGAAATGTTGGCTGTAATTAACAATCAGCTACCTCATTTAAATGATGGTGAAAAGGCTGATATTGTAGCTTTATTTCAAGACTTCCCTGAGCTCTTTGGAGATGTTCCAACTGTTACCATGATCTTGGAACATGACCTTGATGTAGGAATGACAAAGCCAATAAAACAGCATCCATACAGGGTCAACCCAATGAAACACGCTATTCTTAGGCAAGAAGTGGAATACATGCTTTCAAATAATATAACTGAGCCTAGCTCCAGCCCTTGGAGTTCTCTATGTATTGTAGTTGATAAGCCAGTTAGTTACCTACTGATTTTGCACTGATTATCTGCATGTTAATGCTGTTACTGTTAGACAGTTACTAACTGCCCCGAATAGACGACTGTGTTGACTGCATCGGATATGCCACTTTCATTAGTAAAATCAATCTGTTAAAAGGATATTGGCAGGTCCCGCTTACTGCTCGGGTGAGAGAGATCTCTGGATTTGTTACACCTGATTTGTTTTTAAACTGTAAGGTTATGGCATTCGGAATGAGAAACACACCTTCGACATTCCAACGCCTAGTTAACATCATGCTCTTGGGTATGTCTGGGTGTGAGGCATACCTTGATGACATTGTAGTATATAGTACAACGTGGTTAGAACATCTGGAGCAACTGCGTGAACTCTTCCGCCAACTGGCAAATGCCAAACTTACAATTAACTTTGCTGAGTGTGAATTTGGGAAGCCCACAATCACATATCTAGGCCGAGTTGTTGGTAGGGGCCAAGTTTTACCTGTGTTGGCAAAAGCAAGTGCTGTGCAGGACTTACCTGTTCCCACTGACTGCTGTGAGTTGCATTGTTTCCTAGGCATGACTGGATACTATCTCAACTTTTGCAAAAACTTTACCTCCATTGTATCTCCTCTAACAGACTTACTGAGTCCTAAAGTCAAATTTGAGTGGATTCAGACATGCCAGAAGGATTTGAAAGTGTTAAAAGCCTCTTACTGACCGCTCCCATTTTAACTGTACCTGACTTTAACAAGCCCTTTAGTCTCGCAGTGGATGCCAGTTATGTCGGTGTGAGAGCTGTTCTTACGCAGTGTGGTGCTGACAACGTGGACCACTCAGTCTCTTACTTTTCATGAAAGTTTAGTACTGCACAACAAAAATACTCCACAATTGAAAAAGAAACGTTAGTGTTGGCTATTCAGCACTTTGAAGTTTACCTGGGTAGCTCGTCTTTTCCGAATGTCATCTATACAGATCATGACCCACTGACATTTCTCAATTGGATGTATAATGCCAACCAGAGGTTGATGCGGTGGAGTTTGATATTGTAACCCTTCGATCTTAAAATCATCGACATTTCTGGAAAAGATAATGTCCTAACAGATGCATTATCCAGGGCTGAGCCGCACTAAATCTGTGGGTTAATTATACCCTATTGTATGTAGTAATGTATTCCTTTGTTCTAAACTCTTGCAGGTGGCATGCTAACTATAACTACTAATATTTTTTGACATGTAATACGATCTTTTGGGCATTAAAATTGAGCATTAAGTTGACTTGGTATGTGCCTTGCTCCAACCCATGAGCTGCGCACTCACTAAAATGCCTTTACTGAAAAATGTATTAACTTATTTGAATACCTGATTTTTTTATTTTTTTGTGGCGACCAGTCGCCATTTTGAGGTGGGGGTGTTCCGTTCCCCATGGTGGCTGCCTAAATAAAATGCATAGTAAGCATGGTCTACCCCTGTTGACGGCATATCTTTCTCTTGTTGGTGTATCTTTCTCTTTTACCTGTTATTCAATAGAAGCAGGAGGAGCCTATATATAGCAGGAGGAGCCTATATAAACCTGCTTGACACCATTCCAGATGAGACACGCTTTGGAGTCCTTGTCGATATCGGTCCGTCCGTGCCTCGTGTGACTGTGCCCTGTTTTGCTCAAGCCGACCGTCTCCAGTTTTTTGTTAATTTTGGTTCTATCAATAATAATAAACCCTAGACTTGAGCCGTTTTGTTGTGTGTCTCCCCCTTAATGTTACGCGCTTGTGCTGGGCTGTAACACAGGAGTAACCCGGATCAGTACTGACCCCGATCAGTACTACCCTAGATCAGTATTAACCCAGATCAGTACTACCCTAGATCAGTATTAACCCAGATCAGTACTACCCTAGATCAGTACTAACCCAGATCAGTACTACCCTAGATCAGTACTACCCTAGATCAGTATTAACCCAGATCAGTACTACCCTAGATCAGTATTAACCCCGATCAGTACTACCCTAGATCAGTACTGACCCCGATCAGTACTACCCTAGATCAGTATTAACCCAGATCAGTACTACCCTAGATCAGTACTAACCCAGATCAGTACTACC
>JAODVO010000028.1:62482712-62493458 GCA_025400055.1 Notarius lentiginosus | reverse complement strand
CAGTACTTGAAGTCTGAAGTGTATGTGGTGAAGAGGAAGGGGGACAGCACAGTTCCCTGAGGGGCCCCAATGTTACTTATCAGACAACCAGAAATACAGCTCTTTAATCTCACAAACTGCGGTCTGCCTGTCAGATGGTCATCAATCCAAATGACGAGGGGAGCACCCACCCACATATCCTCCAATTTAGCCTTCAGTAGTCTGGGCTGGATGATATTGAAGGCGCTGGAGAAGTCAAAGAACATGATGTGGACTATGGTGTCGGGTTTGTCCAGGGAAGAACAGGCCTTCTGCAACAGATAGATGATTGCGTCATCAACCCCGACATGGGGCTGATATGCAAATTGCAAGGGGTCTTGTGATAGGCACACCAGCGGTCTGAGGTGTGCCAGGACCAGTCTTTCCATTACCTTCATGACATGAGAAAAGTCAGTGCCACCAGCCTATAATCCTCCAGTGCAGCAGGACGTCCTTTTTTGGGCACTGGGACCAGGCAGGATGTTTTCCACAGTACTGTCACTCTCTGAAGGTGTAGGCTCAGGCTGGAACATGCCTTCAACATGTGAGGGCTGATGTGGTCCGGTCCCACAGCTTTCTTCTGTTTGAGCCTCTCCAGCTCTCTCCTCACCTGAATGGATGTGATGTGTAGTCCAGGCTGGGGAGTCGGGGGTATTGTAGGATCTGAGGTGAGAGTCAGCAGCGGATTGGAGGTTGGAGGTGATGAGGGTAATGCAGAAAGGTGTCTGCTGCAGGAAGTGGTGGGGGACGGGGGAGGGGGGGCTTTGGGGATATCCTAGGGGTGTGGGGTGTGAAAAAGTTCTTGGTGAGTGTCCACAAGGGGGAAGGAGATAGAGGTGGCTGGAGTGATGTGTGACAAGAGGTGATGGGAGGAAGTGGGGAGTTGTTACTTAGAGGATCAGTAGGGGGGCAGCTGGGGGGGGGTTGGAGTTGAACCTATTGAAAAACATGTTCAGCTCGTTAGCACGTTGTTCGTTCCCCTCAGCTGCACCCCCACCTCTCCTATGGAAACCAGTGAGCTCTCTCATCCCACTCCAGACATCCCTGATGTTATTTTCCTCCAGTTTGTGTTCCAGTTTCCTTCTATAGTTGTCCTTGCTCTCCCTGATGCTGTGTTTAAGCTCTCTTTGTACCCGTTAGAGTTCTGCTCAGTCCTCTGATCTGAAGACCCTCTTCTTCTCATTGAGTAGGGCTTTCAGGTCGCTGGTTACCCACGGTTTGTTGTTTGGGTAGCAGCGGACCTCTTTAGTGAGGATGATGTTGTCAATGCAGAACCCAATGTACTCTGAGACACAGTCAGTAAGGCCATCAATGTCCTCACCTCCCTGCAGTGTTTCCATGGCCTCAAGAGACCATTTCCTCACTGTCCTCAGCGTGACCGGGTGCTGCTGAGCCACAGGTTTGTATAATGGAGAGAGCAGGATTAGGTTGTGGTCTGACCTGCCCAGTGGTGGCAGGGCAGTGGAGCTGTATGCATCCTTAACATTTGCATACAGCAGGTCCAAGGTCTTATTTTCATGGGTGGTGCATGTAACAAACTGGTAGAAGGTCAGGAGTGTGGATGAGAGGGAAGCATGGTTAAAGTCCCCTGTAATGATGATGACTGCCCCAGGATGTTTTGTTTGTAGTTCAGCAGTCACAGTGTGGATGACGTCACATGCTGCCTCCGCGTTTCCCGATGGTGGAATGTAAACAGTAATGGCGATGACACTGGTAAACTCCCTCGGCAAATAATATAGACAAAGTCCGACGGCGACGAGCTCAATGTTCAGGCTGCAAACCCGCTCTTTAACAGAGGTGTGCCCGGGGTGACACCACCTGTTGTTCACGAACACGGCAAGACCCCCTCCTTTCTTCTTACCGGTCATGGTGGTGTCTCTATATGCTCGAACTGTCTGGAAGCCGGGAATGGTGATGTTAGGGTCCAGTATCTGCTCGTGCAACCAAGTTTCTGTAAAGCACATGATGCTGGACTCTCTGTACTCCCTCTCTGTCCTTACAAGCGCTTCCAGTTCGTCCACTTTGTTTGCCAACAATCTCACATTTCCAGTGATAACTGCAGGAATGTAGGGCTTAAACTTTCTCTTCTTCCTCCTCCGTTTGAGCCCTGCTCTGCAGCCTTGCTGTCTCCACTTTATCTCCTTGGGTACAGTGGGTCTTTCTCCAGCCAAGAGGGTTGGGTACCTCAGAGCCATCAACTGGTCGCGGGTGTAAACAATGCCGGTGGTATTGCAGGCATGGCTCCCAGTGATCCGAAGAGATCCGAATGCAAATAAAATGATTAAAAAGTGTCTTATCCACTTGAAAAGCATCTTGCTGTACGTTGTCTCAATGCACAGTGCAAGAATAGCAAAAATAGCACTAAGAACAAAAAAATACTCAATAAAAATACAAAAAACTAACATAAATACCCAGAGCTGCTATGACAGGCTGCCACTAGGATGGCACTATTTTTCCATCATGTGCCAAACATGCTAATTATTTTTTATATTTTAAACATTTTATTATTCTGCACCCTGAACCCATCAGTTTGTGGGTGGGATAAACTCATTTGGATTGTTTTAATTACAGCAATTTGTGGCGTTTGCCACAAGCTGGCCTTGTAGTTAGCGTGTCTCAGCCGGGAGATCATGAGTTCTACATACTTCCGATCAGGTCCTACCAAAGACCATCAGAAAAATGGTACCTACTGCTATCTGACAAGACACGCTGCAATACAGATGTGAGTAGGGAGCCAAACTCTCACAGTTGCCAGAGGACTAGCCCCCCACTGTAACCCTAGCTATATAATAGGTGAGAGGCCGAGGGCTATAGAAGAGGAGATCGGCTCCACCCAACACATCTTAAGGGCCTTGTTAGTACTGGCATGGGAGACTGCCTGGGAAGACCAGGTCCTGACATGGGAGGGACTTTGACTTCGTGGAGGTTGCATAATGTATGTGACAAATGATGTGTCTTAGTAGTCATGGTCTTATTTTATATTCCACTGAAATAAATAACATGAAACACTAGGCCATGATCCTTGTGGAGATGCTGGCACTGGTTCAGGATATCTTGTTGTGAAGTGGTACCCTTCTGCTTGACTGGATAAATGGCCTAACAAGGTCTGTGACAATTCTTTAAAAGAATAGCTAGTTAAGCTGATGTGGGCACAAAAATGCATTTGGGGTGGTCATGGATTCAGCAAGATGCCATGAATGCCTGGCCAAAGGAAATGAGTTTGTGATGAATACACCTCAACTTCACATCCAGGCACTTACCTAAAGCCATGGATTGAACCAGTCTTCAGTGGATCAGGGTCTGTGCACAGCCCAGTATTAACTAAGGCATGATGTATACCTCTTCTTCTTGAGTAATGACCAGTGGCCTCTAGATTTGGTGCCATGGAATCCTGGAGTACCTAATCCAACTCCATTTAAGTACTGTACATATCCACATTACTTATTCTCCAAATAGCTCCCAGGTTTCAATGTAATAATATTAGCAGCATGCTATTCAGAAAAACCTAAAGCAGGTCTGGGACCAAAACATTGCTGGTTTGATTCTGTAGACCAGCAGGAAAAAATGTGTGGGTATGGGGAGTGAATGATCAAGGCTGAAGTGCCCTCGAGCAAGGCACCCAACCCCCAACTGCCCCCTGGATGCTGTAGCGCAGCTGCCCACTGCTCTGGGTGTGTGTTCAGTGCTTCAGATGGGTTAAATGCAGAGAAAGAATTTTGCTGTGCTGTAATTTATCTGTGTAAATACATGCTAATTCAAAATCCCTGTTTTTCTTATTATTATTATTGTTGCTATTGATGACGTGTCTCTCAACAGCACATACTGCTATCGTTCTTTTGCCCCGCCCTAATGCTAACTCATGTAGATAATATTCACTTCAACACCTAATCTAAACACCTACGACCCTAATCACCTGATTCTTGGTACAACATGAGTAATAAGTGAGTAAAAAGTCCTGATCTTGATTCCCATTCCTTACACATGAAATAATAATAATGATAACCTCAAACGCCAGAAATCTTCCTCCATGTGCTGTTCCCACACACACACTTGACTCAAGTCCAGTTTTATATGAAGCAGTCATTTCTGTCTAAGAAGCTTAAATCAAAGTGAGAAACTCAGTGATGTGTTTAGAAACTTTTATCATGAACTCACCACACACACAGAGTCCAAACCCACTGAGCCAAACAGCTTCAGACTTTAAGAGGCTTACCATTTTGTCCAAAACACACACACACACACACTTAACTATATCCAAAAACATCAGCTATTTATTGCCAGTTGTTAGCTTGTGAAGCAAATATTAACCAGAGAAGCACACACACACGATTAAAAAATGTTCCTCTATTCTCATAAATACCAAAAACTGAAAAAGAGCATATGTTAATTATCAATTATTCTCCAAAGGTGAAGTGAATATCGGTGAATAATAATCGAGATGAAGTCGAGGTCGAGGTTATTATTCACTGATATTCACTGAGGCAGATAATTGTTTTAGTATAAATACATTGTTTAAAAACTCATATTATTTCAAACTTCAAAAGTGGCAATTGTATGTAATAATTTTGTGGTACAGACTTGTGTCACTTATCTACGCCGAGTCACATAAAATACTTTGTTTTGAAATCAATAAAATAAATCACAAATCCACCTTCCCTTTGAATAGTTTTAGACCAAACTTCATAGCATCTTTAGTGCTTTTAGGAGCAGCATTTTCTTTCATCATATGTAATTCTTCCTCACTAAGGGTGACAAAGTGATTGGCTGCCATTTTGCCGAGTCACTCGAGGTGATTATCAAGAAATAGTCCAAATCTCTCAACCAATCAGAGTGCGTGATTTCCTATAATCACCTCTGTATTTATACTAAACACATTTTAAAGTCAGAATTAATAATAATAATAATAATAATAATAATAATAATAATAATAATAATAATAATAATAATAATAATAATAATAATTATACATTTATATAGCACCTTTTTCATACCCAAGGTCACGTTACAATTATAGGGGGAAAAAAGGCCACCAAAAGAAGGCCAGGATGCTATTCCAATGGTGTAGCAGCCACAGTCACACCAAAAGGTGCACGAAAATAAGTCCCATATTGCCTGTACAGCCGCCACGCCGCCGCCGGGCAACACCACTCAGAACACTGTGCCATGGATCCACAAAGTGAGCACAGAAGCACCACCACACAAAGCGCTGGTATGTCCCAAACCGCCTGCACAGCCACTGCAACGCCACTGGGCAACATTGCTCAGAACACAGTACCAAGCACAAAAGCACTACCACACAGAGCGCTGGACAATCCTGATGTTAAAAGAGCAATGAGCTCACTGCAGTCCATAACAAGGAGCACAGGCATCACCAACGGCAAACCAAGGCCTGGAGGGAACCGATGCCCAAAACTGGGTCCAGAGCTACACTACAACCAGTGGACAAAACACTCAAACAAAAACAAAAAACAAACAAACATCAAACTGCACAAACACAAAAAAGAAAAACAAAAGGGAAAATAAAATAAAAAGCTCCGGTGAGAAGTGGCAGCCAGAATGCACACAGCATTCAACTCAACTCAACTCAACTGGAAACGGGGGAAAAAAAACTTATATGAGAATTATAAGAATAATATGAAAGTGAAATATTCTCAGCTAGATTTGCATTTCTGGAAGGAAATGAGCTTGAAAAGAGCTGAAATGACAATTGGGGAAAATTTTTAAGGAAGTTTTTTTGAAAGAAAGAAATATAAATAAATGAATGAAAGAGTGAATGAATGAATGAATGAATGAATGAATGAGGTGCTATGGTGTTCCAGGTTGTTGCTCAGGTTTGGGGCTATTTAGAACTCATGAGGTTAATTGTTGAAGTCATTGGGTATTGATATTTGGCTTTTGGGGCAATTAGCAGTCAGAGAGGTGTTTGTATTTGGGGCAATCAGAAGTCACATCATATTAATTTTGGGTTTGGGGAAAATTTGCTATCAATGTGTTATTTGTATTTGGGTTTGGGGCAGTTAGAGGCCATGGGGTATTAGTTTTTGGGATTTGACAAAATTAGCCATCAAAGTCCTTCCCGTGCCAGGACCTGGTCTTCCCAGGCAGTCTCTGGTCCCAGTATTAATCAGGCCCTTAAGCTGCATTGGGCAACCCCCATTTCTGCTTCTATAGCCCTCAGTCTCTTGCCAATTATAGAGCTAGGGTTATAGTGGGAGGCTAGTCCTCTGGTAACCATAAGAGTTTGACTCCTGCCTCAGATTTGTATTGTGTTGCCTCACCAGATGACAGAAGGTAGCATTTGTATGATGGTCTTTGGTATGACCTGACCATGAGTAGAACTCACGGTCTCCCAGTCTAGAGGTGGACAGCCATCAAAGTGATATTTATAATTAGGTTTTGGACAAGTAGAGGTCATTGGGGTATTAGTTTTTTTTGTGTTTGGGGGCAAATAACAGTTAGATTTTTATTTGTATGTATTTATTTATTGCTATGGGGCAGTGAGAGGTCTTGCAGTATTTATTTTTGGGTTTTAGGGATATTAGCTGTCGAAGTGATATTGATAATTAGGTTTTGGATAGTTAGAGGTCATGGGGTATTTGTTATGGCAGTTAGCAGGCAGGGTGGTATTTATGCATGTGAGTGAATAAACATTTTGAGGAGAAATGGCTGTGCTGTGGTTTCGGTGCTTCAGAAGCTGGACATTCAGCAGTTCAGGCTGTATGAACTGCAGAAAAGTGTTTAAGAAGAACAAGAAGTCTGTGGAATAACAAAATAGTATTCGTAAGCACTGTAATAGCTCATATGTCCATTCATTGCTGATATAACTGATATATGCCCATATATCACTATATCTCCAGCATGTTTGAATCAGCTTCGTACTCCTCTCAGCTGCAATATTATTTATTAAGTCAATAAAAATGTGTCTTCTACATCAATTTATGAAGTTTTATTCCAAGCTTTCGGACCTATGGTCCATCATCAGCTACAGAACACAATATGAATTTACAAACATCAACAAACTAGTTTAAGCAAAAATAACAACAACAACAACAACAACAAAACTGTCATATGCGTTATGATGGGTCATGTACTTGCAAAATAAAACAATCCACAAGAAACATCAAATTGAGGGGGAAAAAGACACAAACAAAATGTAAGATTATTGGTTTATCTTGTAGCATTTGTTTGTTTGTCTTTTTTCCCCTCAATTCAGTGTTTCTTGTGGATTGTTTTGTTTTGAAAGCACATGTTGTTGTTGTTGTTTATTAAACTAGTTTGTTGATGTTTGTAAATATACATTTCATTCTGTCCCTGATGATGGACCATCAGTCTGAAAGCTGAGAATAAAACTTCATAAATTTATTTGGAAGACACATTTTCATTGACTTCATATGATTCTGGCATACAAACACACTTTGTATATAATATGATGTATATTAAGTGTACAAACCTGTGTGCAGAGTCATATGATTCTGCTGTGATTAAAATTTGTGTCTATGGTCAGCTACCATATGTCAGGGATTGGTAGGATACAGATGTAAGTGCAGAAGTACATTTATTAATAATAGTAGCAAACAGGCAAACAATCCAAATCAGTTGGCAAGATCATAAACTGGAAATGAGCAAAGGGTTGGGCGAGGCACAAACAGAACATCACAGGCACAGAGAAAAACAGAAACAAGGAACAGGGATCAGGAAACCAGGAAATCTAGTAAGGAAACACGACTCGGTAAAGTGTCACAAAGAACTCAATACTTTGTACTGAGCATATGTTTAAACAGTCTATATAGGTGCACAAATTGCACCTTAATCATGAGCAGGGGTGCATCATTAACAGCATGCATGCAAGAGTCCACATGGCATGTGCACAGTTGAGAGCACACCTGAGAGTCCAACTGGTGCATGCACCAAAGTGTGTAGGTCTGACAGTACCCTTCCCCCAAAAAGAGCTCCCTCTGGGAGTGAAAATCCATCCTTCCTGGCCTGGAGATGAGGGCCTGACTCTGGGTGCTGTGCCATCAGCATGTAGCTCTGAGCTGACATGGCACCAGATACTTGGCTCAAGTGGGGACTTGGTTTCAGGCTCAGGATGGGACTTGGACTCTGGACTGGAAGTGGACTCAAGCTCTGGAGAAGACTTGGACTCTGGACTGGGTATGGGTTTGAGCTCTTAACATGGCTTCGACTCTGGACTGGATATGGGCTCGAGCTCTGAACAAGGCTTGGACTTCAGACTGGACACAGGCATGGGTTCGAGCTCTGGACAGGACTAAGGCTTCAGACTGGACACAGGCATGGGTTCGAGCTCTGGACTGGACCTGGACCTTGGAGTGGATGCAGGCTTGAGCTCTGGACATGACTTGGATTCTGGACTGGACTCAGGCATTGGCTTGAGCTCTGTCTGTGCATAGTTCTGGTCCTGGTCATGATCATGACCCAGTGGTGAGATGACAATGTCTTCATAGCTGGGCAGCAGTGGGATGATGACATCTTCATAGCTGGGCAGCAGCAGGATGACAATGTCTTCATAGCCAGCTGAGGCAGAGGCCGCTCCATCATCCTCTGGCACCGGTTCTGGAACTGGCTCAGGTTCTGGCACTGGCTCTGGCACTGGCACTGGCTCTGGCTCCAGCTCTGGAGCTGACACTGGTACTGGCTCCTGCTCTAACTCTGGCACTGGCTCTGACTATGGTGCTAACATTGGCTCTGGCACTGGAGCTGGCACTGGCACTGATGCTGGCTCAAGCAGTGGCTCAGGCTCTGGTTCTAGCTCTGGTGCTGGCTCTGGCTCTCACTCTGGCTTGTGCTCTGGTTCAGGCACTGGCTCTGGCTCTGATGCAGGCTCTGGCTCTTTCATTAACTCTGGCTCTAGTTCAAGCACTGGCTATGGCTCTGTTGCAGGCTCCAGCTCTTGTGCTGGTTCTAGATCTGGTTCTGGTTCTGGTTCAGGTGCTGGCTCTGATGGAGACTCCAGCTCTTGCACTGGTTCTAGCTCTGGCTCTTGTCTGGGTGCAGGCTCTGGTTCAGGTACTGGCTCTGGCTCTTGCACTGGTTCTAGTTCTAGCTGTGGTTCAGGTGCAGGTTCTGGGATTGACTGTGAATCAAGCTGTGGGACTGGAGCAACAGCCTCTAGGAGGAGCTCTGGAGCAACTGTTTCCTCTCCTGTTGCTGCATTGGCCTCAGGCATGATAGCCCCCTCCCAAAAATTTCATGGGGGTCTTCTTTTTCTAATGATTCATTGATGAACCGGAGCATGGCTAAAAAATTCTGTGAGCACCAAAGGCACAGGTGCTCTACTCAGATGAGGTAATCTGCCCATTGGCGTTCTCGTCCAGAGAGTCAAGTGAGCATGAGGCTTACTCAGATAGGTTGTGGTGGCTTGGGCTCTTGTAGGTCTGCGTAGAAAATGTCACATCACAGACTGGATCCCCTAGGATGATATATTCCCTCATAGGATGCTGGGGGGCTCATTCCAAAATGCCTCTGAAAATAAAAGGCTTGGGGCTGAGATATGGAAACCCAGAAGCGGCATCGAATGGCGTACTGGAATAATTCCGCTATGTCCATGTTTGGCGAAGTATTCTGTCAGGGATTGGTAGGGTACAGATGTAAGTGCAGAAGTACATTTATTAATGTTAGTAACAAACAGGCAAACAATCCAAATTGACAGGCAAGATCATAAACTGGAGATGAGCAAAGCGTTGGGCGAGGCACAAACAGAACATCACAGGCACAGAGAAAAACAGAAACAAGGAACAGGGATCAGGAAACCAGGAAATCTACTAAGGAAACATTGCTCGGTAAAGTGTCACAAAGAACTCAATACTTTTCACTGAGTATGCATTTAAACAGTGTTTATATCAGTGCACAGACTGCACCTTATTCATGCGCAGGGGTGCATCATTAACAGCATGTGTGAGAGTCCACTTGGTGCATGCGCAGTCCAAAGTATGCCTGAGAGTCCAACTGGTGCATGCGCAAAAGCGCCAGGTCTGACACCATAGACGCACACTAACAATGTATCTTTTATTAGGGCACCATTACTTTTGTCCTAATTGATTAGGTAGTTCTATTTATTTTTATGTATTGATTTGTTTTGTTGCTATTACTGTGATGTGACTTGAATAAAATGCTCCTTAAATTGGTATGTAATTGAAATAAATCACATATTTATACTCAACAGCACGATCCAGAGATAAAATCACACTAACAATCTGAAGCTGATTATCCAAGGGTCATATTAGTGAGTTTCTTTATGCACACACAAACTCTACTCAGTCTCCACAAAGTCATAGCATACTCTAAATTTTCAGAAGGAAAGAAATTTTCACGAACACTACTTTTTTTGTAAATGTTGATGTGCATGATTTATAAATAAACATATTCATATCCAACTGAATAAATGAGGCCTGAGACGAACAAAACAAAGAGTAAAATGAGTGTTGACTCATGACAGTGTGACAGTGTTGTTAATGTTGTTGACTGGCAGTGTTAATTCTCTGTTACTCATTAATTTAATCAATTAAACTGAAAATAAAACATTTTCACAGCAGTTATTACACTCCTCTCCTCTCCTCTCCATGAGCTGATACTTCTTATACACACTCTTTTACAGAGTTTGACTCTTAATATAAAATCAATGTGCTCTAATACACACACACACACACACACACACACACACACACACACACACACACACACACACACAAACACACACACACACACACA
>JAODVO010000028.1:62160894-62171553 GCA_025400055.1 Notarius lentiginosus | reverse complement strand
TGCATGTCTTTGGACTGTGGGGGAAACCGGAGCACCCGGAGGAAACCCACGCGGACACGGGGAGAACATGCAAACTCAGCACCGAAAGGCCCTCGCTGGCCACGGGGCTCGAACCCGGACCTTTTTGCTGTGAGGCGACAGTGCTAACCACTACACCACTGTGCCACCAGTTTATATCTTGTACCTATATTTTATATTTCATGTTTATTACTGTTTGCACTGCGGATAAAAGGGAAACGCAATTTCAATTCTCTGTATGTCCTGCACATAAGGCATTATTGACAATAAAGTTGACTTGAACTTGAACTTATCTTGCTGCCAAATATATCCCACCCCTTGACAGGTGCCATTGTAAGGAGATAATAAGTGTTACTTACTTCACCCATCAGTGGTCATAAATGTTATGGCTGATTGGTGTATGTACCACTTTCAACCCCTTTGAGATCCTTTTGGATACTGCAATTATCCAAAAGGTATCACCTCACTTATGCTAAAATTCAGGAGTTGATTTACTGTAGTTCACCTTCATCTCAACAGACTGCAGCTCCTCGCCGAGCAGGTGTACCCAGAGGCACAGTGCAGTTTAAGAGTGCCCAGATTGACCATCAACATGGTTTTCTCCTTGAGACAGCTACAGGAGAAGTGTCATGAGCAGAGATGACCCTTGCTCATCGCCTTCATCGATCTGACCAAGGCATTTGACTTGGTCAGCAGAGAAAGACTCTTCACCCTCCTACACCGGATTGGATGTTCCCCCAAGATCCTGAGGATGATCACGTCCTTCCATGACAATGAGTGGCACTGTTCAGTACGACGGATCATCCTCGGACCCCTTCCCAATCAAGAGCAGTGTCAAACAGGGGTGCGTCCTTGCTCCAACTCTCTTCGGCATGTTCTTCTCCCTGCTGTTGTGCCACGCCTTCCAACAGTCCAAAGACAGCATCTTCCTCCACACCAGGAGTGACAGGGGGCCTCTTCAACCTGGCACACCTCCGAGCAAAGACGAAGGTGCAGAAGGTCCTCATCAGAGAGATGCTCTTCGCAGACAATGCCACCCTCACCGCCCACCTGGCAGGACCGTGTCACCAACACCGATGTCCTGGCCAAGGCAGGGATGCCCAGCATGTTTGCCATGCTGACCCAGAGATGCCTGTGCTGGCTAGGCCATGTCAGCTGCATGGACGACAGCTGCATCCCAAAGGACGTGCTGTATGGTGAGCTGGCCACAGGCTCCAGACCCACAGGACGCCCTGCATTACACTACAAGGACATGTGCAAGCACGACCTGAGGGCAGGCGGCTTCAACCCCGCAGACCTGGAGATGATGACTCACCACCAAGGCCATCGTTGGGGAAGCCAAGGAAAGGAGAGAGACCCGGTGGGGGGAGAGGAGGCTCCGATAACAGCAGAGATGGCAGACGACATCAACAGACATCCGACCAAGCAACTTCACCTGCAGCAACTGTAGCAGACCGTGCGGCTCGCACATCAGCCTATACAGTCATACTAAGTGCTGCAACTCAACAACTGATGGATGACCCCTGGTGCAGATCACCATGATCTTTCGAGATCGAAGGAGCCAACATCTGGAAAGAGCCACTAGACACAACTTTGCATTAATTCCTAGCTGTCCAGCTTTTGGCTTCACTGCATTTATATGCCTTAGGCAGCTTTTATGAAGTGTTGGGAGATGGCTTTGGTCTTAGTAAGGCATCTATGAGAAGAAGTGTTACAGTGGTAACAGGTGCTGTTATAGCATGCTGAGAGAATGACCTTTCCATCCACACCAGAAGTGATCCCCAGAGCCAACCAAGGCTTTCATACCATTGCTCACATTACTTGGGTCATTGACATGATCGACAGTAACCTGATTCTGATTGCAAATCTATCCAATAATGAGCCAGCATACTACTCCCAGAAAGACTACCCAGCTCTTAACATCCAGGTAGTCTGCGACTATCAGGATGTCTTCACAAGCATTGTAAAGTGACCAGGGAACACCCAGGACACATTCATCTGGGCCAACTCTGCTTTCTGCCAGTTGGCAGAAGGTGGTGGCTTTGGGGACTGATGGCTCCTAGTACACAGTAGCAACCCTTTGCACCTGCTCACTCAGTGCTATTTTACTGGCAAAGAGAGGTTGTACAAAAGTATTAAATGCAAAGGCACCAATAATAGTGGCATGTGTTTTTGTTGAAAATTATATCTTGAGGGATTTGTTTTTCTCTGAATAAATTTATTTTAATTAAAGGTTAGATTTTTCTCATTTTTTTCAGTGTGAGTGTCACATCCACGCACATTTGTACAAGCACTGAAATTTCACTCATGTGCATTCTGAACAGCATGTGCCTCTAATGACAAGCACCTGCCTTGGATTAAATGCAATCAGCATGCGCATAAAAGGACGCTGCCTACACCAATATGGTGTGAAATGTGTTTATTGCCATTATCAAGCTGTTATTGTATTGTTTCCCTGGTTCTTGACTCACATTTTTGTCCCTTTTTGGATTCTAACCTTGACTTGCCCAGTTTAGTCTGTCTGTGCCTTACTCGACCTTTTTGCCTCTTTATCGTTAAATGTTCTGCCTGCTGTTTTGGACTGTAAGCCTGATTGTTCCCTTTATAGTAAAGGCAGTCTTCTGCATTCATAGCCATCTCCACTCCAACCCCTTTACTAACAGAATACTTTGCCAAACATGGATGTAGCAGAAGAAAACAGGCACACCATTTAGCTGGGATCTATAATTTTTCTTCAGCATCTGGGGTTGGACATACCGGCACCATAAGACAGAGTGGAACAGTTGCCTAATGAATTTTTTTCTGCAGTGCAGTTTTTTTTTTCTCTAAGAGGACTGAGAGCCCAAAACTCCTGAGACATTGTGGGTTGGCTGCATGATTTATTGGCTCACTGGACCAGCACACTGGTGGGCTGAAGGCCTGGTGAAAGTGTGGTGCCCATGCCTCATGAGCTCCTAGGCATTTGCTGAGGAACTCAAGTCCTGGTTCCAGACCTCCAGGAAAGAGGACCCCCATAAAGTGTGTATGAGTGTGTGTGTGTGTGTGTGTGTTTGTATTATACATACACACACTCTGAAATGTGATCAAGAGGAAGATGGATGGTCACAAGCCATCAAACAAAGCTGAGTTGATTAAATTTTTTGCACCAGGAGTGGCATAAAGTCACTCAAGAGCAACATGAAAGACTGGTGGAAAGCATGCCAAGATACACAAAAACTGATTAAATGTGAGGGTTATTCAACAAAATACTGATTTCTGAACTCATCCCAAGTTCAAATATTAGCATTGTGTTGTTTAAAATTGAATATGATCTTGATTTCTATGCATTATTCAAGGTCTGAGAACACTTGATAATTTTTGTTATTTTGACCGGTTGACATTTTCTGCAATTAAATGCTCCAAGTGACAATATTTTTATATGGAAATTGGAAGAAATATTAGTAGTTTTTGGAATAAAACAAAAATGTTCATGTTCCTCAAACTTACCTATAAATAGTCAAACCAGATAAAGTGAATTTTGCAGTGGTCTCTTAATTTTTTCCAGAGCTGTATATAAAATGTGGGTATACATCATCTCCCATCTGATACATACAGGTTCCTAGCAGAATCACATGTACATGTTCTTCCTATTATTAGCTACAGAAAGGTGCCTTCTTGAATGATTTACCCTCAAATCTTACCACAGTCTTAAACCATGAATCCTCCATAAGTACTTAATCACTTCCTGCTCTTCTGGATGCGCCACAAACACCTTGGATTAAAATATTAGGAAGCTTACATGTATTCAAATCAATGTAACTACACACATGAACACCACAATTACTTACAACTACTTTTTCAAAGGACTTGATATTGACATGTTTGTACAGCAAGATTATTGCACATTTTCAGTATACTCACATGTTGACTACACTCCTTCCACAATCCATAACATGGTCTCCACACCATTGAGGATGTAGTTACAAGGAACTAACACTAACCAACTACACAACTTAATGTTTGCAAAGACCATCATTCAGTCAAACTATGGTTTTGGGAAACACCCGTGTCGCTAAACAATAGGTCATAATATGCAAGTTCCCAACATAATTACCTCAACCTATCAGGGAGTCCCCAGTCGGCCACAAGGTTCAAACAAAGAACCTTCTTGCTGCAATGACCGTGCCAACCACTGCACCACCATGCTGCCCAAGCAAGTTGTTATTTTCTCCTATTATTATTATTATTTAATTTTTTTCACCATCTCAGTGTAATACAATGGGAAACTAAATGTGACCCTTTTTACCATTGTCAACAGAGTCATCAGATTTGCCATCTGAGCTCTTTGGCATGCTTGGAGTCCTCACTGACTGTGCTGGAAAAACAAGAGGAAAGAGTCAAAAGCATTGCTCATACTCGAGGAAGAAGTTAATCATTTCTTATTGAGCGGAATTACGTTCAAAGTAATGAATACAAATAGAGTACTTTACCAGGGCAAAAAGGGTGTGTTCAAATCAATCTCCACTAAAAAAACCCCATTGGATTATCACCATGTCAAATTTGCACTGCTGCAGAATTTGGTTCAGTGTCAGTCCCTTGTACTGCAGGCTTCCACAATGTAACAAACCAACAACTAATTTTCTCCCTCATGTTATAAAGATAAGCAGTAAGCCTCTGGTGCTTGCGATTGTAATTATGCTCCTGCCGATTTGTAGGATCTGCCACTGGAGTCATCGGGCAAGGCTTTCAGACATAATGCAGGAGGCAGGAGATAACATGCACAGCATCATGCAATACAGCAATCATTTACAAGTTACATACTCATCAGTAGTTCAGCTATATCCAATACCAAAGAGTTGCATGCTCCACCTGGTGGTGACATTCAAGAAGTTCCACTGTCCCAACTTCAGTGGATCCCTTTTTATTAAGAAGCTACTAAAATTAGTCAGTTATTGGACATGTACACTCACTGGGACACTCCAATAGCCTCAGCCATGAAATTATCCAATCAGCCAATCATGTGGTAGCAGTTGGAGCATGGTTGCTGTGCTGTTATTGAATTATGGAATGTTGGTAGTTTTTATTGTTTGACAATGTGGTTATAGTCAGCAATAATAGTCACTTGTATATGGACCAATACAGAGCAGTCAAGTGGACAGGAGGATTAGGGGATGTGGCTAGAGAGAAGGCAGTGTTCATGATTGACCTGCAAGTGAATTCTAATAAAGATGAGTTCAGTCACATTTCGACTCATGCCATGTTTTCTATGTGAAAACACAATAATTACCTAGTTCCAATATTTCAGAAATGGTTAATTTCCTAGGATTTTTACACAATATTCTCCAGAGTTTTATGCAAAAGCAAAAAACATTCAGTCACTTGTATTTCTGTGGGTTCTCATCAACCTCGTTGATGAGGACAGAGGAAAACAGCCAGAATGGTTCACAGTGACAGGAAGGTTACAGTAACTCAAATAACCCCTCTTTACAACCATGGTGAGCAGAAAAGCATCTCAGAACACTCAACACTTCACTGATTGCTTTATCAAAGTGTAACACCTTGGCATATGCTCTGGAAATGTAGAATAATAAACTCATCATTTTATCATACACCTCATAGTTACTCATGGTTACTCATAGTTTTTTTTTTGGGGGGGATCCCAAACCAACCAACCGTGTGCACACACACACACACACACACACGTTTGATGACTCCTGATCTGAACTACACCCATGATCCCTGAGCTACAACAGTCTTAGTGTGTCCTGAACTGAACAGTGTTAACATGAGCATTAGCACCAAGTTGTACTAATCCAGAAACATCCTGTTATGTAACTCACTAGCAGGCTGGATGTTTCATTGACTTTCTCTGATCCCTTTTAACATTTAAAAAACACCCACATTAAAAGCATGGATGTGCCTAATTTAACCAAACCCCACAGTTTCACTTTAAATCTGGTTTCCTTTTTGTCCAGTCTTTAAAGAAATGTGCTTTATAGGAAAAGCAGAAATTCCATTTGGAGATTAAAAGTTAGCATGTTTACGATTAGCTTTGTGGTGGCTGAAGTGACGGATTTGATGTTTCCTGGGCAACAATGAAGCTTCAGACCCAATTCTTAGAAGGTTGGGAGTTTGAATTCTGCCATCTTCTCAGGAGCAGGAGCTGCTGTTCCATGACTGTTCTTCTGCACTGATCCAGTTTCAAAACAAAACTAGGATATATGAAGAGAAGAATTGCACTGTATGTACACTGTGTATGGCAATAAAGGCTGACTTTCACTCCTATAGAAAGTCTAGGAGACAAAACCACACTGATCTGGACAAGCAGGACTTGAAAGCAGAGTATGACCAACATCTCAAAAACTTCAAGTAGTGTCTGAAGTAACAGAAAAAAAAATCACTTATAATAGAACAAGAAATTGTTAAACATTGGCATAGTTCTCAAATTTCATGTTCAGTGCACTATAGTCCATCGGCATATACAGTACTTTATTATTACCAAGTGGTTCAGATGAGTAAAATTAATTTCTCAATAAACAAAGTGTACTTTGAATACTGATGGTGTTCACAAACATCTCATTCCCATTTTCCTTACTTTTAATCATGCAAGATTAATTTTGTGGCTGAAATGATTGCAACTTTCTGTACGAGTCCACAACAAACTTATTTAGTTGTTCATGAGAAACACTGTCCTTAACCTCAACCAACATCTTTTTGAGAAGCTTAAAGAAGAGAAAAGATGACAGACAGTGTCTTCAAACATAGTCTACATTTTCACAACATTGCATCAACCTTCAGCAGCTCATATGCCTGTTTAAAAACAAACTCACTTCCTATTTTAGTGCATAAAAAAATGAAACGAATATACACAGACCCACCTTATTTACTGAAATCTCACCATAAGAGTTATTTATGCTGAAAAAAACAAAAACTTTCCCTCCATTATGACCATTTAGAAAAAAATTACAAAAATCCAAAATCTGGAATTTCAGCTGTCCAGACCATTCATATTCTTCACCGCTCCTTCATTTTTCAGCTCTTGGAAAACCTCAGTGAAGAACTGCAGGTCCATGTTGATCCTCAGCATTTCAGAGCTCAGTTTATCAATAAGACCCAGAACCTGCTGCCAGATCACATCCTTATTGTCTTTGATAATGAAGGGCTGGACTGGGTATGAGATCTCACTGCCCAGGTACGAGTAGGTCATGTACAGGCAGGTAAGAAAGATCCCATGTAGCTCACCTGGACTGGTAATGTTCTCACTTATGGTGTCCCGGCACAGCAGGTAGACAAAGACAATGATGGGAGGTGTGATGAAGGCCTCCTCCTGCCAGCCCTGTATCAAAAGAGTCTGGTCCACATTCCTGAACCAGGCAATCACCTCATTTGAAGGCAGGTCAAAGATTTTAAGGCAGCGATGGCGCAGGAATCGACCCAAACAGAGCAGCAGCTCACCTGTGGAGGCTTGAACAATAATGTTGGCTGGAGATGTGAGCAACTGACAGCTTGGTTGGTTCTTCTGCACGTCCTCCAGCTGCTTGTTTACTAGGAGTTTGGTTTGTTCCAGTTTTTGAGATGGCTTCTTAATTTCCATAGACTGTGGCAGACAATTTTGGGATGGTGCGTTCAAATCTTCTCTGATATGGAAGGTCTGAAATGGCTGAAGATGTGGATTGATTTTCTTGCCACTTTTCTGCTTAACCAGCTTGAAACCGAAGGCTGACACAATCAACCTTGGTTTGCTCAGGGTTCTTCTCTTGTGTTCAGCCACTTCATCATGCAACACTGGGGAGACCGAGAATGTCGTACCCATTATTCCTGCAGTGAACAACTATTTATTCTGTGACAAGGAAGGAATCAGAAACTCAAAAAGATAGAATGGTACAGAAGTGTGCACACACACACTCCACAGCAACGTACACAAGCTCTGTCCACACCACAGAATAATCCCATCAGGTCTGAGGAAGACTGGTGAACCTTGACAGGTTGATGGACCAAACGTAATCTAGCTTTTAGAGCTAAATTTAGTGCGTTCTCCAGTGAGGCCATGTGATTCTAAAACCAGGCCATCAACATTCATAGTCTACACGTCAACAATATATTTGAAAATAAGACATCAAAGCAAACTGTAATGAGATTACATCATTAGTCCTTCAGCTCACTAATCAAGATATTTAAAGCACTTCCATCATGGTAAGCCAGTAAACCTAGCAAAGTCAACACAGAAATATTGGCACCCTTTCATGGAAAATGCTTATTTAAAAGAAGAAAAACAAACAAAAACAAAACCCCACCAAACCTTTTTAGTTGTTTATCTAAAGTGACACAAAGTTTTTGGGTTTGAGCCAATACTTTTGCTATTAATTGCAAGTTTCCCCAAGTATGACCTTGCTAGTTTGATTACCTTGGACAGTGTTTCTCAGTCCTGCCACTTTACAGAGTTTAATCTTTAAAAACTTCTTTAGGTTGGTAACTAGCCAGTGAAATCTAGCTAAGAAGTATTGACACCCTCCCTGAAAGTGCTGTTATTTTTGAGAAAGGTTACAAACTTCTCCAAATGTTTGGAGGAAATATGACTTTGAACTGTAAAGTGTATGATCAGAGCTTAATACATTTATTTGCAGAGCTCAGATGTGGAAAGGTTCTAAATTTCACACTGTGGGTTAATAATCATAGCACGTGTTCTCTGTTTTTTATGATTAAAAGTCTCACTCTCACACCAATTAGGTGAAGGCAGTCAACCTCTGTGAAATGAATGTCATGTGATCAATATAAATTCAAATAAATAAAACATTAAGAAAAAGTGAAGAATCCATGTTTATATAATGGAGATAACCTGAAATAAAAGTGCACAAAAATATATCCGAGAAATCGAATGGTGAGGTGGAGATCAGCTTTCATCACTTGGAATCAGTTAAATCACAAAGCTTATACACCGATGGCTAGGTGCTGGACAGTGTCGTTATTGTCAGTAGTGAGGCAAGGGGAGATGAGACGAGGCGACAGGTCTCACCTCTAGCAATAGCAGAGTGGTGGAGGCTTTACACCTACTTCACAGCCTGTCCTGCCTCTACAGACACTATAGTGGGGTATTCACAAACCTCTTGGTAGGTAAGAGAGGAGGTAGGTAGGAGAGGAACGTTGGATGATACATGACTGTTTCTTTTCCCCAGGTGGGTTAAGCTATTAGGAGATGCTGAAGGTTTGCTGCAATGCTCACACCACCACCAAGCCTTCAGTCTCACTCAGCTGCTCTTCAATGCTCAGGAGTATGACTGTCAGCAGGATTTCTTGGACTATGTCCATGTTAATACTTTTTAAAATGAATCACTTTTGCTACGTTTACACCTGGTGTCCATGCGACTCCCAAGTTTTTGAGTCCCTAAAATGGAGACTTTGGGAAATGGTGCTGGTCTCGCTTTAGTTTGAAAACTCCACAGTAGTGTTTTATTCTGAATGAGGTGGAAATGAAGACTTTTGGAAATGATGCAGACACCCACATTCGCTTCTGGCCGAGATCCTTGTCACAACCCACACATCCTTCCCTGATTCATCATGCTCCTGTCATGTGACCCTTCTCTGGAAGAATACAAATGACATCAGCTGTTGATCACACACACATGCCCAATGTATATGAGTGGTCAGGTGATGCACATTTTCAGGTGTGTTAATGTGGACAGAGATTATTTTCAATACAGAGTTAAAACACTCATCTGGACAGAGATTGTTTTTGTTTGCAAAATGCTGTTTTTAATCTAAAATGTATTAATGTGGACTGAACCTTAATATCTTTATTTCCACCCCCCAACCCATGTAAAAAATTCAGCACCTATACAGGAGATCTGGACCAGTATGGGTTTGCCAAAGAAGTCCCAATTTACAGGTATTTGGACCTCTATTGGCTTGCTCATCAGGGATAAATAAAATTTGTTATGAATAAAATTTGCTCAGATGTTTAAATTCATTATTTTTTGTTAGGTTTTGATCTGTTGAATTGACAGAGTATGATGTAGGAATGTAGACCTTTGCTGCCTAAGAGATTCTGCCTCATGGACCGATCCGGGGGCAAACAGTCACTGACAGACACAGCTGCTCAGAGATGTTTCTCAGTTTATTGTAGGACAAACATGAGGATATATTCACATTCAAGAGTGTGTTATAGCTATGGGACTGAATGATGATAATGATGTGATTGACGAAGCTAAGGTTATCTATGCATGACAGTTAATGCAATGCTTCATCATCCATTTACATCACTGGTTTAGACTACATTACTTTATGAAAGAAGAGAGATATTATGGACCATTACATCATCCATGAGGATCATAGTGTTATGAAAAGAAGACATTACTGAGGTCGCCTGAGGATCTTTGGATGCAGCAGAAGCGCATTTTCCACATCCTGATAGTTTGCTCCACCATATTCTGGGCTTCAGCATGAGTGGCATTGTACCTCTCCTCTGGTACACTTTGTGGGTTGCCAAAAGGGGTGAGCAGGAAGGAACAGAAGAGATAACCACCGTCACCAAGTAGCCATACACTCCCAAATTCCCCACCGATGGCCAGGGTACAGAGGCATGTTTGCTCATCAGAATCAGAATCAGAATCAGAATCAGAATCAGAATCACTTTTATTGCCAGGTATATGTGGACATACACGAGGA
>JAODVO010000028.1:62035674-62047391 GCA_025400055.1 Notarius lentiginosus | reverse complement strand
CCCAGAACTCACAGCACCCTCTGTCTCCTGACTATTAACCACAGCTGTCACTCATCACCCTATTAGTCCCTCTGCCTCCCCACTCTTACACCACTTCACTGCAAAGTATCATTCTGCCTTTCTCAGTACATACCGAGCCATGTTTATTTCTGACTGATGCACGTTTTCTCGACTTTAGCTTCTTCTCTCTCGTTTACTCTCTTGCCTGTCCTTGTTTGCCCTGTTTGCCATTCACCCGACCATTCATAGTTCTTCAATCCTGATTCATGTCTCACATTTTGGCTTGTTCACTTGTTTGCTCTACACTCCTCTTCTGCGCATATGTCCGTAAGTGCCTGCACCATGACAGGATACTTCGCCATCATGGATGTAGCGGAAGAGGTGAAGCAGACAGCTCTCAAAGCTCAGGGAGGCTTGCTAGTAGAGCATCAGCAGATGCTAACTGACCTCAACACCAGGGTGTCACAACTAGCAACTGTGATGTCGCAGGCCCTTCTACTGTGTTCCAAACCAGCTCTGAGCCCAGCACTACAACTCCCTGCCCCAGAGAAATTTGCTGGAGATCCACTCGCATGTAATGGTTTCCTCCTCCAGTGCTCAGTGTACTTTGCTACCATGCCAAACCTGTCTGATGAGTACAAGATGGCTAAGTTTCTGTCCTTTCTCACAGGTAATGCCCTTTGATGGGCCAATGCCGTCTGGAACAACGGCAATGGACCCATGAGAGCCTATGAACAGTTTCTTGCCCAAGTTAAGAGGGTTTTCGACCACGAACCCGAAGGCATTGAAGTAGGTGAAAGTTCTTCATCCAGTCAATTACCTGGGACATAGATAAATAAATCAGAGATTCTCAACCCCAAACACTTCCCAGTGATCTTCCGCCCAGTCTCCTATATGTACCCAAGCATCTTTTAGGAGCAAACCGATTACATGAGCCCATGCCTCACCAGCCACTGGACATCCTGGCAGCCAACGCATCCATCAGATGATCAGGAATAAGTACTGGTGGGAAAACATGCTCACATAAATCAACCAGTTCATCTCCTCATGTTCCACCTGCGCCCAAGCCAAAGTTCCCAGCACACCTCCAGATGGCAAACTTTGTCCCCTCCCCATTCCTCAGAGACCCTGGTCCCACATTGTCATTGATTTCATCACTGATCTCCCCCCTTCACTAGGTAACACAACCATCATGGTAACCATCGACCGTTTTTCCAAAGCCCTAAGACTCATTCTATTACCTGGCATCCCCACAATGTCCCAAACTGCAGAACTGTTGTTCTAGCAAGTGATCTGTTATTATGGTCTCCTGGAAGACATTGTCAGTGACAGGGGTGGACAGTTCACTTCATGCTTCTGGAAGAACTTCATGGAGAGATTTGGAGTGTTGGTGAGTCTTACATCTGGATACCATCCTCAGTCCAATGGCCAGGTCGAAAAGGCAAATCAGGAGATTGGCTGTTTCTTAAGAATATTCTGTATACATAACTAGGGGGATTGGGCATGCTTCCTTCCATGGGCCGAATATGCACAGAACTCTGTCAAGCACTCGGCAACCCAATTAACACCATTTCAGTGCATACTCGGCTACCAGCCACCCCTGTTCTCTTGGGACAACTCATCCAACCAGGTTCAAGCCATAGAGGACTGGGTCTCATGCAGCCAAACAGTTTGGGAAGAAGTACACCAACTTATTGAGATGGTCAATGCCAAGTATGAGTATGTGGACAAACACAGAGCAGAAACACCCGTATACAACCCAGAGGACAGTATGGATTGCAAGCAAAAATCTCAGAGAATCCAATTCCTGCAAGAAATTACAACCAAGATATATCAGGCCATTTAAAGTCACAGAACGCATCAACGAAGTGTTGTATCGGCCAGAGGTCCCCCCTCACAGCAGACTATCACCCACATTTCACATATCCTGTTTGAAACCTGCCAGCCTGGGCCCTCTCACTGAAAACACACCCAGCCAGGAACACCCAGCCCTCAACCTGGAGGACAAACCCATCTACTAGGTCAACAAGATCATCAACTCTAGAAGACAAAGACGGCAGATCGAGTACCTGGTAGATTGGGAGGGTTACGGACCTGAGGAACAGAGCTGGGTTCTGGCCAAGGATGTCCTTGATCCAGTTCTCAAGCAAGAATTCCATGCCACACTTCCTGATAAACCTGCACCCAGACATAGGGGTCACCCTAGAAAATCTGTAGCTCTCAGTGGTAGCTCCTCGGGGTGGGGGGGCTCTGTCAGTAAACCTGCCGATTTTGACCAAACTACAAACATGGACTCTATGAACTACATTTCCCAGAACTCACAGCACCCTCTGTCTCCTGACTATTAACCACAGCTGTCAATTATCACCCTATTAGTCCCTCATCCTATTTAAACCACTTCACTGCAAAGTATCGTTCTGCCTTACCCAGTACATATCGAGACTTGTTTATTTCTGACTGACACATGTTTTCTCAACTTTAGCTTCTCCTCTCTCATTTACTTTCTTGCCTGTTCCCGTTTGTCCTGTTTGCTGTTCGCCTGACCATTGCTAGTTCTTCAACCCTGATTAATGTCTCACGTTTTGGCTTGTTCACTGTTTACTCTACACTCCTCTTCTTTGCATATGTCCATAAGTGTCTGCACCATGACAAGGTGCATATTACTTCTACCCAGATTAGCTTCATTACAATTATTAATGAAGTTATGGACTAATTAAGCCTTAATGAGCAGTTCAACAAAAATTGCTTCTTCTCAGTCAATTCCTCACCATTTTGGATTCTTTCTGGCAAATAAGTAGGTATTCCAAGGGAATATATAGCGTCTATATATAGCTTGTGTATAGTTTGTATATAGCAAATATAGCTTGCAACATTTATTGCGCAAGTTGGCCCACTTTAGATCATTCCTTCGGGACTAGACTGGGCCGTCATGAGCTACACCGTCATTGACAATCTCGTTACATGCTCAAAGGCTACAAAACACATGCATGTTGATTCCAGCTTTATACTGTTGGCAGGGATGGCACTAGGATTTTTCGTTCTGGGTCCCAGGACCCACATGACTGGCCAAATTGGGGTTGCTGGCATTTTTTGTGGGTCCCAAGTAAATAAATAAACAGAGAGAGAGAGAGCAAGTGCACCATACAGTTGCGGTGTGCGGCCATGACCTTGCTGTTTTTGGTTTTTTTTTTTTCACTGACAGTCATGGGGTTAAAGGTTTTTCGATCATTCTTTGTGAGTGTTTAACCTGGAATAGTATATCGAGGACTTTCACTGATGTCACAGATTTTTGTTTATCATGCAGTGTCCACCATACTGCCGGGTAAAGAGAGAACCAGCCGCGACAGTTAATAATGAAAATTGAGACGACTGCAGTCAGTACAATCTCTCTGAAATTATTGAAAATTTATTTTATACCAGCAGATCGCGTTACATTCAAATGCTGAAACATGCAGGCATCACAGATCCATATAATTTACCCACAAATGTGTTTATGTATTATTTATTCTGCACACTGCACTCTCTCTCTGTGTGTGCGCTCATGTGCGTGCGTGTGCACGCTTGCATATTCACCACTTCAGATGGATTACATACAGACGAGGAATTTCGTTGTGCTTGAGTTAACATTAGATAAAAATAAAGGTTTGTTCTTCTTAATTTACCCATAAATGTGTTTATTACACTTCAAAAGTGTTTGGCAAACCAGCTACTGGATTTTGTACGCTACAGCATCCTGAACTATTTAGTATTTGGGACTTCTAAATATGGGCAGCACGGTGGTGTAGTGGTTAGCACTGTCGTCTCACAGCAAGAAAGTCCTGGGTTCGAGCCCAGTGGCTGACGAGGGCCTTTCTGTGTGGAGCTTGCATGTTCTCCCTGTGTCTGCATGGGTTTCCTTTGGGTGCTCTGGTTTCCCGCCACAGTCCAAAGACATGCAGTTAGGTTAACTGGTGGCTCTAAATTGACCGTAGGTGTAAATGGTTATTTGTCTCTATGTGTCAGCCCTGCGATGATCTGCCAACTTGTCCAGGGTGTACCCCGCCTCTCGCCCATAATCAGCTGGGATAGGCTCCAGCTTGCCCGCAACCCTGCACAGGATAAGTGGCTACAGATAATATATGGAGTCCTTCTATTGCAATTGTCACTAATCTAGTAGTTAAGATGTTGGGTTAATAATCAGAAGGTTCCAAGTTCAAATCCCAGTTAAGCATGAGAACGGATATTTTAAAAAAAAATTTTAATTAGGTAGACAGGAATAGGTAGACAGACAAGAGGAAATACTCAGTAGGTGTAGACAGAGAGACCAAAGAAGTCTGAAAATAGATTTATTGTTCTTTTGAGAACCCCCTAAAAATCATACCCCCCGTTTTATTAATGAGTCCCCAAAATGAGTCCCTTTTAAGAATCTTAGATAATCCAAAATTTTACCTAGGTTGGAAATTATGAACTAGGTTAAAATTTTAACCCAGGTATAAAAAAAAAAAACAAAATCACCTAGGTTGAAATTTTATGACCTGTAACAAATACATTGTTCAGGAATGCAAAGATAAGGTGTTCTAAATGGATACAAATACAGATGCGAATATGAGCAGCTTGCTTTCTCGCTTGCCAGAAAGGTTCACAGGGCATCTGGTTGAGACGGGAGATGTGCACTGGGACTAGGATCCATTGGGATGCAAAAAAAAAAAACTCATGTTGGCGGTATTTAATTTCAATTCACGTAGGTTCAAGGTGCAAGTATGAAAAGACCATGTTAATTCATCTATAGAATCGCAGTATTGTGTTTTTTTTCTGGGCTATTAACCAGTGGTTAGTTCCAGTAGCCCTACCCTGCACAGGTGCACACTGTCTTTCTAAGATTTAAAAAAGAAAAAAAATTTCTACCATATTTCTGTACAAACTGGCCCCAAATTCACAAAAGAAATATGTTTTTATTTTTTAGAGATGCCACTAACTAAACAGAGCGCAGACCATGCGTTGTGCACATATTTGAGATCAAGGAATTTCAGGAGTTGAATAAAGTTATTTTCTGCAATTTAACATTTTCTTTGTTAGAATTTATGAATGAAGAGATCTTTTTGAAGCACTAAACAGATATGTATACTGACAGTGGCATTGCATTGCATTCCCATATCAACAGTAAGGAAATAATACCTTATCAACATGATTTATGGCTTCCAACATCCTTGCCCGTACCGTCTCATCATTTGACTTGAATTTTATGTACTGCATGAGAGAAACATGAATCATCAATTGTGACCTATTCATTGCAAAAAAAAAAAGGGAAGAAAAGGGCCTTTGTATGTGAATAAAATTCTTACTTCAGTATTGTCAACCACAAGAAACAGCTCCACGCATCTCTGGGTCTGAAAAACCGGCTTCATCTTCTAAAAAGACGAGGAAAAGCTAAAGACATTGTGGTAGTTCTATAGCATTTTTGCACATAATTAATTTTTTCATGTGACGGCAGGAGCAATTTTAGAAACACATACCCAGCTACTGCGTTTGAAGAGGGCTGCTGTTCTGGGTTCCTTCTCATAAACTGCGCGACTGGCGTCTCCATAAACACTCCTCTTCTTCCTGAGGTATTCCTGCTTATAGAAGGCGTGGTCTCCTTCAGTGTTGTCACTCAGCGGCTCGATCAGGTACATCTGCTTTTCAGCCCTCACAAACCCTCTACAGAGGAAATATTAGACAAATTAAATAGTCAAACATCATATTTATGTCTTGCCCATCGTGTTTATGTTTGCCCTTTTCTCCTGTATGGTATAAAACTGGGCATTACCTCATGCCAGAGCAGACTCCAACACTCACTGATGAATCCTCCATTCCATCAATATGGCCGTGATAATAACAATGGTTCTGCAAAATAGAAATAATCCATATTCAGCTGATGATGCTTGACTGAACAAGCAATAAATATACAATGCATAAAATATGATGTCTCATTTGAAGGTACAGAATGTGACTGAGACCAGATTTAAGTTTAAAATAAAAAAGTAAACTTACTTCAAGCTTTGGAGATGTGATCACAGTTGATCCATCTGCTTTGTAACGTATTTCAGTGTAATTAGGTCCAATGAGAAGTCTATGAATTAAATAAAAAAATTTTTTTAATCATTTTTAAAAACTATCTTGGCTATCAATAATTTAAACCTATAAATGTTTAGTTTATTCATATAAAAACAAAATTATTCAATGATTTATTCAGTAACTATGGTAAAATTAATATGAAAGCTTACAGAACCGATGAATGTGTGTTCTGAGAGTTTAAGGTAATAAAACTGGAAAACCTACAGGTTTTATAATGCATAATGGGTTTTTTTACCTGTTTTTTTGCAAGTGTACTGTATGATTATTTCCATTAAAGTACAGCTGATATAGAAGTTTCTCAGGATACTTTTCATGTTTGTTTGATTCCGAAGTCTAGAAGATAAAACACATACACACACAAATATATATATATAAAATGTATGACATACAATATTCATGACATTTCCAGTTTCACGATGCTTACAGCAGAAGCATGACAAAGGCCTGAGTGTCGATGTGACAGCTTGCATATCAAATGAAATAATTTATCACCACAAAAAAAAAAAATCCAAACACTGTTAGGTCATAGGTCATGCATAGTACACTTTAGGGATGAGCGAGTACAGCATTATCTGTATCCGTAGCCGTACTCTGAGTGGGCAGGGCCTAACCCGGAAGTGGGCGGGATTTAATCCTGAAGTGGGTCTTGAAATGGGCGGGGCTCTAACCAGTATTTTTTGATATGGGATAAGAAATTGTTCTATTTATTGCTGATTAGAAAACTATTTGCAGGACAGCATCAGCATTGAGCTTCAGATCAGTGGTTTTGATCACGATAGCAAACGAACTATTTACAGAACAAGTTTTGCAACAATGAATACAACACATGCGGTTGCGATTATGAAATGAAATGTAATGAACAAGAGTTTTCATACTCAACATAACTTTCTTTTTTTAACTTTTAATTTTTTAATGATCAGTGTGATTTTTTTTTTGTTCTTTTTAATTTTTTTTTTATTTCCACAGAAGAACTCTACTGGTTATAAGTAAGGACAAACTGAAATAAAAACAAACTTGAAGCTGAAGAAACCCGAACCATTAACGGAAAAGCCCCGCGACCCTGAGTGACTGAGGGAGAGACAGAGAGCTGTTCTCTGTGTGTGTAGGGGAGGGGCGCTGTGACGCTGTGTGAGGATTTTCATTCAGTCCGAGCACAGATATTGACTCGTATTACTCGTATAATACTCGTACTCGGCAAAAGTGCTTTATCCATACCGGATACTCGTTTCAGCCGAGTATCCGGCTCAACTCTAATAAATACAAAGTACTTTGTGTCTGCTGTATATCTTTCAGTTCTTTTAAATCAAAGCTGAATACTTTCTCCTTTGCTGCTGCCTTTTATTAAATCAAATTTGAGGCTTTTGATGAATTCCTCATTCTGCACTGTAACTTTTATTCTTGTATTTTATCTGTCTTATTCTATTTTAGCTTTTTTCTATCGTCTTACTATTTTTAATTTTGTACTTGAATGTCCGTTTATAACGCGTTTCCTCCTCCGTCCATTTATCCCAAACACCCTTTTTTTTTTTTTCCCAGCACGACTGCAATGCATGATGGTATATATTGCTTGGTTAGTGACCATAGGTTGTACACTATTTTTAATGATTCATTGTGGGATACTTTGAGTCCACTATATAGGGTGTAATAATTCTCACTATACATTCAGACAGCACTACAAAATGGCAAATTCACTATATAAGCCACTATATAGTGAGTGAATTCAGACACAGGGAAAGTTTCAGTTCCATATTAGTTGAACACTAACACAGATGATATTTTATCAGTTGGATACTTTCACTTCCAAAGTGAAGACTTACAGTCAGGGACGGAAGCAGCTTCATCATGGACTGCACATCTTTGTCTGATAAGAACTTATCAGGACCAAAATCAACCTGATATCAGAGGCAGAAACAATATATCAGAAAAATAAAAGTGCTAATTTTTTTTATACTTCATGTAAAAAGATTTATGAGGAAGCTACATACGAGCGAAGTATTTAATCAGTTCCAAAAACGAACAAATAGTGATTTACAAACATTCTTCGTGGATCTAAGCGAAATCAAGGTTACACAACAAGCAGAATTAAGCAATAAAGGACCACAGTATAGGATTACACTGAGTTGATGCAAATGCTTACACAAACGCTTTCCATGTTTGGGGTAAAAAGAGAACTCACCCAACTTAAGACTTGTCGCTCCTTGGGCTGCTCTTTGTTTTTAACTAAGAAGTACCGCTTTCGCAATCTCCAACCTGTAAAGAAATTCACAATTTCATTACTTTAAAAATGTTCCTCAATGTGGTCTATCATGAAGATGTACAATAGAAAAATCATTGTACGACCATATTACTAACCAGAACATCAAATAATTATGAAAATATTTTCACTTGAAAATGAGGATGAAAGTCCCATAAGGACAACTGTCTTCTCACATTCCTTATTTTGATCAGAAGTGTGTCACAAACAAGCATCTCCAATAAACAAATCCCATAATTCTGTTCACCAGATGAAAGCTTTGGAAGACATCTGAACTGAACTGTCACTGCTACTAATTAATTTATATTACAGAAGTGCCTCCAGCTTTTATGAATAGTCATTCATTCATTGATTCTTCAGTAATTGTTTTATGCTGGTCACAGTTATGTTGGACCCAGAGCTTACTCCAGGAATACTGAGTGCAAGGTGGGAACACACCCTGGAAGGGACACCAGTACAGGGCACCATACACATACCACACATTCACAGTGAAGGGCAATTTGGTGTACCCAATCCTCATACTGGCATGTTTTGGGGAGATGGGAGTAAACTGTTGAACTCGGAAAGAACAACTACCACACAAACCATAGCCTGAGCTCAGGACCAAACCGGTGACTCATGAGCTGTGAGGTGGCAAACTACCTGCTGTGCCACCATGAAGCTAGAATTTATGAATATGCAAATTGGAAACACATCCAACCCAATATTCATCATCCTGCCTTTTCCCCGTTTGGCATGTTGAACATGATTGGCACAAACACTGTATGATGTAATAACACTTGACTGTCATATGCTTAATACTAATTGTGATGGGGTTTTAAGCTTCCAGTTTTCTAAAAGACTGCAGCAAAGCCAATTCAACTACAGTTTTCACAATTTGACTTTTTGCACAATCAAAGTAATTCCCAGTAAAAGTTAATCATACAAAATAACGCTTTTATAAAAAAGTTAGGGTGACTAATATTGGCACATTACAATCAGACTGTAACAGTTTGAAGGACTGCCAAGCAGGGTGGCCAAGAAGAGCCATTTTCAAACATCCATAAACTGGGAGATAGTGTATACTTGAAACATGGTTCGGGAGAACTGAGAAGCCAGATTGTTGAAAATGGAAATAAATAACCAACAAAAGCAATTACTCAAACTGTGAATATGGGGAGAATAGACTAAGGCATCTCTGATGCTTCTCAAGTTCCACTCTTTTACTGTAATCACACTGTAACTGTGAACCACTTCTCAAATGTCAGACTGATGGACTGCAGTCTTGCAAATTTTGGTCAAAATAAGCCGATTCCAACTCAAGTTGCTGAAGCTCATACTTATCTCTTCAGTGGCTTTTTCATCATTTGCTCTAGGTCTCAAGTTAAATTTATCAGATGGCTCAAACCTTTGCTTGAACAAATCTTAGTTTGGGGTATAAACTGCAACTCGAGACAATATCTTATGGAAAGCTGGGTCATTCTGGACAAAAACAAAACTTCTTTCCAAAACAATATGGGTGCAATAATATGATGACTAGAGCATTTAAAGCACATAAATCAACCAGTTATTCAACATGACTCAGTAAAAGAGGTAAACACCCGACACCAATGACATTGATGAGGATACCTGATGAGTCCAATGAGTCTAGTCCTTCGTGTTAATCATGGTATGACAAAAATACTCTTAATATACTTTGACCATAAAAGAAGATATTGAAGAAAAACAGACATTTGACCTTGACCCTGTTTGGATCAACTCCAAAATAGAATTGTTTTACATGTTGAATGATAATAAGGAATGATAATTCCTTATATATCCTACAAACATTCAACAACTATTTATTGAGATCACGTTAACGAGAATCTAGGACAGACAGACAAAGCGGATGGACAACCCAAAAACATAATGCCACCATCACGGAGTGTCAACTTTGAGGAGCAGGCTACCTCACCTTCTTCACCAAGACTGTCAAAGTGCATATACACTGTGTAAATGTAGGGTAGACTGCATGCACTTTATGCATACAGCCATGTTTGTTGCCTGAAAAGAACATTTCTCTAACTGCATTTCTTACTCATGCTTTGTGCAAACTGATTGCTTGAATTATTCTTCCAAATAAGGACTGCAGCTGTACTCATTTGTTTTGGCACTTCAACCCTTGCTAGCATCTGTGAGGAGCATCAAAACCAAGCTCAGCAAGTCAGCATTTAAGAACTTTCACTTTAACTTGATTAGATGACATGTTGGCATACACAGAAATGGGTTCATATTTGGCAAAAACAACAAGAACAATGGGTTACCAGACTGATGAGCTACAGAAGCCCTCTTGTTAAATACATTAATATTCTGCACTGAGAACTTTTGAATGTCTGACTCTTGGAAAAAGAGGATCTTTCCTTTTCTTCTTTAAACAAAAAGAATAGGTAAAGCAAGTCAGAACAAACAGATAGAAAAAACTGCATAGAGAAAAGGGGGGGGAATATGGGTTACAGGACAAGAATTACATTCTATAAGCTAACATGATATTCTCAAACTGCTGCAAGTCGTCCTGACAATCCTGTAATATTGTAATTACTACGAAGATTACTTTCCTGTAATAATTCAGTGCTTTGTCAGGTGTCAGGTCAGAATTGACGGTCAACTTATAAACATGCATCACATGTTTGGATCCATCAACGGTAGTTTTGCCATCACTTTAGGCATGAAAGTCATCCGATTTCACAGTGACAGACAAGAGCCAGCAACTGATCATGTATGAGAAAATATGAGCAAGTTATACATACAGGGCATCTTTTTGCCCTTGTGTGTATATTTATTAAATTTTATGTAGTATGCCAGCATAATCTAGTTTGTCCTTAGATAATAATATACACTGAGAACACATGGGGTAAGAAAAATACACATACTGGAAGCAACCTGTGGTTCTATTTTTGTTCTCTACTCTGTATTTCAGATAGCTACTTTGCATCTATCTGCATTGCCATAATATGAATCCATGCAATAGACAAATGCACAGCACATCCCAATAGTAAATGTTCTTCCACAAGTAGCTTACACTGCAATAGCAACAGAAAAGTGCTAGGTTAACTCTTTACCCCTTAAAGCAGTTGCTACAGCCACCCTTGTATATGTATATACTGTTCACCCTTAGAACATACTTACAAGAAAAAAGTCTAAAGACAAGGTTTTGACAAAGCGTCATATGTCGTCATTATGGGATATACACGGAGTCGTCATATGTCGTCGTTAAGGGGTGGCAAAAGGTGGCAGTTGCCACTGTAAAAATATGTCTTGCCACCCCAGTTGCCCCCTATTTTAAAAAGAATTATTTATTAAAACACATTTTTGAAATTCAATTATCTATCTACAGAGATACTAAGCCCTCATC
>JAODVO010000028.1:61245216-61256516 GCA_025400055.1 Notarius lentiginosus | reverse complement strand
ATGGAAACAGAGTGTAGTGATTATGGAGCCTGGATCAATCGCTGATCAATGAGGAAGCCCAGTAACATCACTCCCCCCCCACACACACACACACACACTGAAAAGGTTTTATCCTTCACCAGTTACCTATAAACCACAGAATATCGCAATGGTTTTATGGAAGGTTAATATCTGTACATCTCCTTAATGGCTCAATAATTCCAAATGACTCAATTCACAAAATCTGTTTTTCTAAAACACTTTTCATTGAGCTTAGAGACAATACACGTGGTGCCCTGCTTGTCATATTTTCCCTTTCCAACTGCCACACTATGTCTGCATTTCAGCTTTGCTAATATGACTGATTAATGGCCAAAAAATGGTCTTCAAGAGTTCTTTGGATAGGACTGGGTTCTTATATTGTTAAAGTGGTTATAATTGGAAACCTGTCTGAAAGCCAAACCCACTGTTCCTATGGTTAGGATTGGACTAAGGTTGGAGTTCATCCATCAATTACCTATAATACTTACTAATTGAGGGTCATGGGGTAAGGTGGAGCCAATAGGGCTGACTTCAGATGAGAGGCAGAGTTAAACCTTGTCAGGTCACCAATCTATCACAGGGCTACACAGAGATGAGCAACCATCACACTCACACTCATGGGGGATTTAGAGGAGCCAATTGACCGAATCCACGTCTTTGGACTGTGGGAGGAAACCAGAGCACCTGGAGGAAACACACACAGGCACAAGGAGAACATACAAACTCCACACAGAAAGACCCCAGTCAGCCATGAGGTTTGAACCCAGACCCTTCTTTCAATGAAGTGACAGTGATAACCACTACACCACCATGCTGCCAAGGGTTAGGGGTGAAGTCAGGCTAGCAAAGAAAAGTCTTATAATGTTTCCTGAATTCTGTGTTCTACATTTATACACACTGCAACCATGCTATAATGAATTCTTTTACAACAAACTTTCTCATATCACAAACTAAGTTCATGTTCCCACTTTTAATGACAATGAGTCAGAGTCTTCAAAGAAGAAAAAAAATCCTGTATTACGTCCACATGCTCAGACCGTGCAGTGCCATGAGGACTAATCACTATGCACCTGTTCCAGATTATAGCACAATCACAGCACGTGCTTATCTGGATGCTCTAAACACAGACTTGGTGAAGTATCCGCACTGTACCGAGTGTCTCACATTACCAAGCCTTGTTATCTGTGTATTGCCTTTCTGGTTTTGACTTTGTTTTGTGTATTTGGACTCTGCCTTTCATCTTTGCCTCCACCATTCTGTTTGCGCCTCACATGACCGTTGCCCATTTCATGACCCTGCCTTCTTTTGTCTTATGTTTTTTGAACTGTTTGCCTGCCTGTTTTTAAATAAACACTCTTCCTGCAATTACATCCATAATTTGCCTGCTTAGACGACACACTTAGCCATGCGCTCCTCTTCCCCCAGAGACAAATAATAAGTAATCAAGTCTGCATTTAAGTTCACAATACATGTTAACCCCATAAAACAAAGGCTTAACGAGTCTCACTTAGGTGTCAGTCACTAACAATTATTGAGAACAGTGATCAAAGAATCGATAAAAGAATGAAATGACTACCAATACCACTAAACTTAACACCTAGTTAAAGTGTACCAGTGGTGGTTTTATACCTCCAGCCTGCCCCACCCAACAAAAATGACATCATCGGTGATTTGCAACACATGAATGAACTGAATAGTAAAAATTTAGAAAATATTGCTAGTCGGTGAGTGGACAGTGACAATGATACACTGGTAACCTCCATCATTTCCATAACAGACAAATAAATCAATCATCGCCTTCATTCATGATCCTTAAACTCAGTCAGTGAACTGCGATAGTGACTCGGAAGGAGAAATTCGTGATGAGGAGAATTTGACTAAAATTTTGCATATCACATGAGTGGTTGGTGTGACAAATGAGTCCATTTCAGTGTTACAAACTTTTCAGTATTATGAATTATTTGGATATCGCCCAAGGAGTTTGTTATAGTGGGGTTGCAGTGTATTTATATTACCCTATTTAAATGAAATATAGGTAGCTATGTGTGAGCTACACTTCATGCCCCTTATCTCACTGCACATCAGCACTTTCCAGATGCTCAATACTGCACTGCATTGTGATGCCAGGATTGATATCAGATTAAAGAGTCTTATTACTCTGTAACATTTAATAAAACCAAAGAAGTAAACATCCACCTCAATCAATCAACATTCAACTGAAAGCAACTTAACACAGAACAAAAATTATATGTAAAACATACCGATAGTTTTTTGGAGGCGAGCCCATCTAATAGCATAAACACTGCTAATATTATAAAGTGTAATAAAGGTCATCCTGTACCACTTCAGGCCTTTCTGTTTTGTTCATTCCCAGTCCTCTCTCTGGTACAATAACCAGATTTAATAAATCCCTTCTGCGTCACTCGACTGCAGAGAGGCACAAACCCTTACAGGAAATGAGTGTGTTCTGGATTTGAATGTGTCCAAGGCGGTTGGCTCTCACAGGGAGTTGCAGGTGGGGGGGTTGACATTTATGCTATTGAGATGAATACACTATTTCCAAGCTACACTCTGTAATTAACTTCCTGTCCTTTTCCCTCAGCCTTTCACTGGCATCCAAATGAGAACGGGATTATAAAAATGGACCAGAATAACAGCGCCAGTAAGCAGGACGACAGTAAGATATAACTGTGAGTGGTTTATGATTAATGTGCACTCCACTGTGCAGTGTAATATCCATAAGCAAACACACTTTTACACACAGTGGATCACCAGCACATAGATGGACAGATAAGAAGGCAGCAGCTTACAAAACATGAGTTTATTTATCAGCTATACTGTATACAGTAGATATGGAACAGAATACAAAAACATTGTTCAGACTGGATTTGTAGAAAGTCTGCCAGCTTCAGGGCCTCTTTTTCAGTCTTTTTGGAGAAAAAAGTTAACAGTGGTGCTTATTTGTGTTGCAAATGTGCAATACAAGGCCATTATATGCAGAACCTGGAAACCCTGCTCACAGAGCATTAACATGGGACTAGTAGAAGACGGACTACTCAGTTTTAGCCTTACCTAATCCTTGCTTTCCATCCATCCATTATCTGTAACCGTTTATCCTGTGCAGGGTCTGAGGCAAGCTGGAGCCTATCTCAGCTGACTATGGGTGAGAGGCGGGGTACACCCTGGACAAGTCACCAGATTATCACAGGGCTGATACACAGAGACAAACAACCATTCACACTCACGTTCACACCTATGGTCAATTTAGAGCGACCAATTAGCCTAACTGTCAGTAAACCCATTGAGAACAACCAAACTACAAACATGGACTCTGAACTACAACTCCCAAGAACCACAGTGTCCCCTGTCACTGGCTTATTGATGAGAACTGCCACTCATCCCACTAATTACCTGTCATGCTATTTAAGCTCCTCACTCTATACCAATGTGAAGTATCATTCTGTGTTTCTCCAGTTTATACCAAACCTTTCATTCTTTGTCTCCCTCTCATTATTCTGACCTCTGCTTACTCTCTCCTTTTATGTTATCTGTCTTGCCTTTACTATTCTGTTTGCTTATCAACTCACTAGTTTCCTGACCATGCTTCCTGTCTTATGATTTGGCTTTGTTGACAGTTTGCAGCCCACTCTCCTCTGCACATACATCTGTAAGTGCCTGCACTCTGACAGGATACTTTGCCGATCATGGATGTAGTGGAAGAGGCAATGCAAACTGCTTTGAATGCTCAAGGATGTCTACTAGGAGAACATCAACAGATGCTTGCAGACCTCAACACCTGTATAGTGCAACTCATAACTGTGATGTCGCAGGCCCTCCTAACACATCCTGAGTCTTCTCCCAGTCCAGCATTGCAATTCCCCATTCCGGAGAAATACGCCAGAGATGCTCTTGCCTGTAAAGGTTTTTTACTTCAATGCTCCACGTACTTCTCTACTATGCCTAATCTCTTCGATGAGCACAAGATCACTAAGTTCCTGTCCTTCCTCACTGGCAAGGCGCTACAATGGGCAAGCGCTGTTCAGCCAAGGTCTTCATCCCAAGATCCTTAGTGAAGTGGCATATAGAAATGAACAACTCACACTTGACACCCTCATTGACCTAGTGATCTGTCTAGATCATTTATTAACACATCAATCCTCGATACAAGAAAGTACCAAATCAGGTTAACCGTCTGAGGACAACACACCTATGGAAGTGTCCCACACCTGTTTGACACATACTGAGTGTGAAAGAAGGAGGAAAGAGGGTCTGTGATTCTACTGCAGGAGCTCCAAGCATCAAATCAGCGACTGTCCCATCCGTCCGTCCTGTGCAGTTCCAGCTGCAAGCACAGCTCACGCAGTGATTCTGGTGAAAAAATTCAATTCAAAATCCTTTAAAGTTCCAGTGTTATTAAAGTTGGCCTCCTCCACACATATTCGATCTGCTTTTGTTGATTTAAGGGCAAAGGGGAACTTTTATAAGCAGTATGATTGTCCAGAAGTTTAACCTGCCTACAACCCCTCTGCAAAGTGCACTCAGCATTAGAACCATCGATGGAGGACCCATAGATGATGGTCTTGTCATCACTTGCACTGCTCCCATTCACATACAAGTGGGAGCATTACACTCAGAATTCATTTCCCTCTATGTGACCACTACCATTGACAATGACATCATTCTTGTCCCCAAGTCAGTCTTTTCTCCACCTCAGTCGAGAGTCCACAGCTGAACTCTATGGAGAATGTTCCTGAGTGCTATATGGACCTTAAGGAGGTTTTTAGCAAGGGGAAGGCCTGCAGGTTACCACCACACTGACCTTATGACTGTGCTATTGACCTACTGCCTAGCATGTCACTGCTGTGTGGTTGTATCTATCTTCTATCTCAAAAAGAACATGCTGCCATGGGGGAGTATATTCAAGAGGCCCTCAGACAAGGGTATATCTGCCCTTCCAAATCTCAGCTGGCTTCTTCTTTGTGGAGAAAGGAGGGAATGGACTTTGGCCATGTATCAATTACAGGGGATTAAGCCAAGTCTCTGTCAAGCACCCCGATCCTCTTCCCCTTGTTTCTGCAGCCCTAGAACAACTCTGATCTGCCAAAGTCTTTTGAAAGCTTGACTTACATAGTGCTTATAACCTCATCAGGGTAAAGAAGGGCGACAAATGGAAAACTGCCTTCAGCACTACCGCCAGCCATTTTGAATAGCGGGTAATGCCCTATGGACTTTCTTTGGCTCTTAGCGTGTTTCAGTGCCTCATTAATGATGTGCTACAGGACATGCTAGGCAGATACGCCATCACCTACATAGATGATATCCTGATCTACTCCCCTGATGAGAAAAGTCACCAGGAGCATGTCAGAGTTGTTCTCAAGCGCCTGCTGGAGAATCACCTCTACGTAAAAGCAGAAAAGTGTGAGTTCCATCAGGACTGAATCTCCTTCCTGGGCTATATCATCAGCATAGAAGGAGTCAGCATGGATTCAGCCAAGTTTTCTGCTGTCACATCCTGGCCAATGCCCACATCCATAAGGGACCTTCAACATTTCTTAGGCTTTACTAGCTTTTATCGCCATTTTATTAGGGGGTTTAGCATGATTGCCATTCCCCTAACAGCTCTGCTCAAGAAAGGACCAAAGCACCTCCAATGGAATCCTTTGGCAGAAAAAGCATTTAACCAACTTAAGCATGCCTTTATCTCTGCCCCTGTTTTACAGCATCCTGACCCGACCAAACCATTCACCTTGGAGGTAGCTGCATCTGACACAGGGGTAGGAGCCATTTTATCTCAGTGTTTTGGTGAGAAACACAAGCTTCATCCAGTAGCCTTCTTTTCCAAAAAGCTCACCTCTGCAGAGAGGAACTATGATGTTGGAAACAGAAAGCTGCTCGCCATCAAATTAGCCCTTGAGGAGTGGCGACACTGGCTGGAGGGAGCTACACACCCCTTTGTAATTCTCACTGATCACAAGAACCTTGAATATCTCAAGAAAGCAAAGAGGTTAAACCCATGTCAAGCCAGATGGGAACTTTTCTTTATCCACTTCTCTTTCACAATTTCATTTCACCCTGGGTCTAAGAACATTAAGGCAGATGGCCTATCCTGAAACTTCAATCCATCATGTCAAGATTCAGTCACCCACTCTATTCTCCCATTCCACTGTTTCATGCAGTCCATTACCTGGGACCTGGACAAGGAAATGAGAAACTCCCAACCACAGACAAGCTCCATTAACCTCCCACCAGGTCTTCTTTACGTGCCTAAGCATCTCTGAGGCTGACTCATCACTTGGGCCCACACATCTCCTGCCATGGGACATCTTGGCAGTTAATGAATACATCAGATGCTGAGAAATAAGTACTGGTGGAAGAACATGCTCACAGAGATTAACCAGTTTATGACCCCCTGCTCTGAATGTGCCCAAGCAAAGGTTCCTAGAACCCCTCCCACTGGCAAACTGTGCCCCCTCCCGATTCCTCAAAGACTCTGCTCCTACATAGCCATTGACTTCATCATGGACACCGCCCCCTCACAAGGCAACACCACCATAATGGTAACCATTGACTGGTTCTCTAAAGCCTTAAAACTCATCCCATTACCTGGCATCCCCACAGCTTCCCAGACAGCTGAGCTACTCTTCCAGCAGATATTCAGGTACTATGGTATTCCTGGTCAGTGACCAGGGTTCCCAGTTCATTTCACATTTCTGGACTTGCTTTATGGAAAGATTAGGGGTATCAGTAAGCCTCACGTCTGGCTATCACCCACAGTCAAACGGACAAGTAGAATGAGCCAACCAATAAATCGGTTGTTTCCTAAGGATCTTTTGTATGTGCAACCAGGGGCACTGGGCCCGATTCCTCCCATGGGCCAAGTATGCACAAAAGTCACTTAAACATTTTGCAACCCAACTAACACCTTTTCAGTGCATATTCAGCTACCAACCACCCTTGTTCCCCTGGGACAACACACCAAGCCAAGTACAAGCAGTGGAGGACTGGTTCTCTCACAGTCAAGCAATCTGGGAGCAGGGACACCAACGTTTAGAGACTGTCAACTCAAACTATAAGGAATATGTGGGCAAACACAGAGGTGACAATCCAAACTTCTCCCTGGGCAACAGAGTATGGGTTGCCACAAAGAACCTCAGAGAACCCAACACCTGTCGAAAACTTCAGCCACATTATGTCGGGCCATTCAAGGTAGCATCGCATCACGGTCTCATACCGATTAGAACTTCCCCTCACAGCAGAATATCTCCCACTTTCCATGTCTCCAGTCTGAAACCTGCCACCCTGGGCCCTCTTGCCAAGAACACCCAGCACTCAACCTAGAAGGTGAACCCGTCTACCAGGTAAATAGAATCCTCAATTCCAGACATAGCAGAGGTCAAATTGAATACCTGATAGATTGGGAAGGTTAAGGATCTGAAGAACAAACCTGGGTAGCTGCTAAAGGCATTCTAGACCCTCTGCTCAAAGAAGAATTCCATGCTCAACATCCTGACAAACCAGCACCAATAGGAAGAGGTTGTGCAAGTAAGAATGTAGCTCCCAGAGGGAGCTCCTTGGGGGGTGAGAATAACCAAGCTACAAACATGGACTCTTTGAACTACAACTACCAAGAACCACAGCACCCCCTGTCACTGGCTAATTGATGACAGCTGCCACTTATCCCATTAATTACCAGTCATGTTATTTAACCTCCTGACTCACTCTACTCCAATGTGAAGTATCATTTCGTGTTTCTCCATTTCATACCAAGCCTTTCATTCTTTGTCTGCCTCTTGTTATTCTGACCTCTGCTTACTTTCTCCGTTTACATTATCTGTCTTGCCTCTACTACTCTGTTTGCTTATCAACTGACCCTTGCTAGTTTCCTGACCACACTTCCTGTCTTACATCCATAAGTGCCTGCACTCTGACACTAACCTGCATGTCTTTGGACTGTGGGGGAAACCAGAGCAACCGGAGGAAACCCACACAGACACAGGGAGAACATGCAAACTCCACCCAGAAAGGCCCCCATCGGCCACTGGGCTCAAACCCAGAACCTTCTTGCTGTGAGGTGACAGTGCTAACCACTACACCACCATGCTGCCCTCAGATCATCTTTAGTCCTGGTTAATCCCTAGTTCAGATCTGGTCAAGCTATGGTTATTCCTGGTTTCACCCTAATTCTGGCGAGTTCAATCCTGGCTACTTTTGACTGGGCCACCCCGAGTCAATCTTAGTTGTGGCTAGTCTGCTACAGGTTTCACCTTTGTTCTACCTTGTTATGCCAGGTTCTGCCTAGGTTCTGACCCTCTTTAGCTCCATTTTTCCAGTCTATGCCACCACCTATATTTGTGAGTTGTAAACCAGGTCCTGGTTATGGCCTGGCTCAATCATAGTCTTCCACACAGCTGTGACCAGCCATGGGCTCCACCAACAGCTGCTTTCTCTCATATCTCCTCTAATGGAGGGATTAATTTCCCTCTGACCTCATCTGGTTTGCTCTACAGAGTATATTCCAATTTATTCCTCTTGGCTTTGTGGGGAATCCTTTTATTACGACCTCACCCTTCAACTTTGTGAGGAACCCCCCCCCTTTATTTTTTTTATTTATTTATTTTACAAATTCTCCTCTTCTTTTTGCCTCATAATTCCAGGGTTTCACACTTCTTCTGTTGCAGACTGAAAAGTAATATTTTAAATAGAAAAAAAAAACTATTCTCAGTGAGTAGCTTACTGTTAGGACCCATAGTACTACATCAACCCTGAAAGCATTGGAATGCACTTGAAAGCTGCAATTCATTAAAACTCAGCTATGACCTTTATGACTGTTTATTTTTTCTTAACAATATAAACAGGATGTTATGATTTGAGGCAGGCTGGTGGCTGTGCGGTGGTGGCTGTGCTGTGATCTCGAGTCATATTTCATATTTCCTTTGCAAAGGAGCAAGATCACACAAAAACCTCATGCAAGCCTTCTCCCATCGTTATCCCTGCTGTGCCATGATGGATAGGATCGATACTGTTTCGGTTAACTTCTCTGTGATTCGTCATCATAATTTGTCCACACAGGCCTTTGAAGCTCTCCTGGAGATCGGTCTTGTCTGTTTTTAAGCCCAGCAGGGTTGGACTAAAGCTTTCAGTAGGCTCATCCCCACCGCCGGGCCTCTAGCTGAGCCAGGCAGCAAAGCATCAGCCTTTTATCACACATCCCAGCGGTTAATACAGCCAGTTGCTTCTCAGCTGAGATCAATCATCTCTCTGGTTAGCCACAGAACACATGCCCGACTGCAGCTTACCACTGGGCAGACGTTGAGATGGATGGGTATGGCATGGGCTTGGTAGAGTGATGGAGTGAAAATCGAGGAAAAGAAAGTTAATGTAAAAGCAGACTCTATCCAAGGCAGGGGAAAATCATGGCAAAGGTGTGGGGTAATAAAAGACTGTGAGGGAAATATTAAAGAAAGTAAGAGTAAAAAAAAACAAGCATGAGTATAAAGAAGAAAGCAAATCTGCAAACACACCAAAAAGTCTATGTACGGAGCAGCTGGCAGGGCCTCCCGCTGCAGCATGGCGGATGGATCTGAATGCTTCTTACTGATGTAGCTCCAGCTGGAAAATAAAAGTGCCGCTTCAAAACATTTGGTCTCCAGGGCAACTCGGTGCAGCCAGAAGTAGATGGCCATATTATAAAATGGGGTGGCACATGATTGGACTTAGAGATTTGGTTTCAGGGTCTCACAGGTGCAGAGAGGGGCAGGAACAAATGCATCTGTCCCTGGATGTCAAATGTCTGGGTTAGGGAGAGGATGTTGATTTGGGAGGCCTACAAGGACTTCAGGACTTTTTTAATGGGAACTGGATGTTTGGAGGTCAAGAGAACACTATACAGGAGCTATGTCTTCCTTTTTTTCTTCCTTGGACAAAAAGGTTTCAGAAACACCAATAGATTTTATAGTTATATGGACAATATTTTGTGATAGAAAACATAATTTCCTAATTGGCTGTGATTTACAAGATGTAATGTATAACCTCTGTATCACTTTCAGCAAAGCCACCAGAGTTATTAACATGACAAAGAGATGTTGAGGATGGAGGCTTGTAATAAGATCCTGCTATGAATCCCCAAGGGAATCCCTTCTTGTCTAGGACTGTGTATTTGAAAGACACCTGTCACAAGCTGTGAGGCCTGTGTTCCATACATCCCAGTGGGCCTATACTGCTTCCAGCTCATCCGGTGTAAGTCTTGTTACTTCCCTGTTTGAGTCAGGATAAAATAAAGGCTCATTATATCATTTTTGGACATATTAATATTCCAGTGATTCTCAATTCCAGTACTGGTTGATAGGGTTATTCCAGTGGTTCTTAATCCCAGAACCAGTTGGGACAATCATTCCTCTGGCTTTCATTCCTCGTACTGGTAGACAGGGATATCCCAGTGGTTCTCTACCCCAGAACTGGTAGACAGTGTTATGCCAGTGGTTCTCTATCCCAGTACTGGTAGACGGGGATATCCCAGTGGTTCTCTACCCCAGTACTGGTAGACAGGGATATCCCAATGGTTCTTTACCCCTGTACTGGTATGGGATATCACAGTGGTTCTCCAGTGGTTCTCAATCCCAGTACTGGTAGACAGAGTTATCCCAGTGGTTCTCTACCCCAGAACTGGTTATTAGTGTTATCCCAGTGATTTTTGATCCCATTACTAATTGATAGTGTTATCCATTGGTTTTCAAACTTAGTACCATTTGATGGTGTTATCTCAGTGGTTCTTGATCCCAGTACTAGCTGATAGTGTGATCCAGTAGTTCTCAAATCCAGTACTGCTTGATAGTGTTATCCCAGTGGTTCTCGATCCCATAACTAGTTGATGGTGTGATCCAGTGGTTCTAAAACCCAGTACCATTTGATGGTGTCATCCCAGTGCTTCTTGATCCCAGTACTAATTGAGAGTGTGATCCAGTGGTTCTCAAACCCAGTATCACTTAATGGTGTTATCTCAGTGGTTCTCGATCCCAGTATTAGTTGATAGTGTTATCCTAGTGGTTCTCAATCCCAATATTGGTGGACTGCCTTATTGCAGTGGTTCTCAATCCCAGTGCTGTTCATAATTACATCAAAATTTTGAAAAAACAAAAAAACATTCTGCACTAAGACATGGAAACTTTAAACTATGGGGCGGCATGGTGGTGTAGTGGTTAGCACTGTTGCCTTACAGCAAGAAGGTTCTGGGTTTGAGCCCAGTGGCCGACGGGGGCCTTTCTGTGTGGAGTTTGCATGTT
>JAODVO010000028.1:58067768-58078012 GCA_025400055.1 Notarius lentiginosus | reverse complement strand
TGATGATGTTTTAGGTCATATTTATGCAGAAATATAGAAAATTCTAAAGGGTTCACAAATTTTCAAGCACCACTGTAAGGGTTCATAGCTTCCTAAAGGGGTTCCATATAAAATCTAAAAAGACTGATAGACTTATAAACCTTTAATGGCTGTAGATTTAACCCCCCCAAGAGTGTCGAGTAACGCTCCAGGGGTAAGCTGGGACAACAACAAAAAAAAGCAACAAGCTTGGCCAAAATTATAAATAAATATCGATTTTTATTTATTTTATTTTTTTTTTACTATTTTGAGCAGCATTTATTTTATAGTTCAATATTCACTAATTCTAGGACACTTTCTGTTACAGTCCAGTGCAAAAAATAAATGGGACACACTTATTTTTGTCACAAAGGTGTTGTAGAACATTTAAAAACAGAACCAAATTAAACTTCCTTTCAGTTAAATCTGAATAGAACAACACTAACATGTCTAGCTATCTGTACAGTATGTTTATACCAAGTAATAACTATAAAGTATAAAATATAGAAGGAAAGCTATTTTGTATTAATTTATTGTGAATGTTGTATTATTACTTGTTAACGTTTTATTCATTACTAAATTAAAATTACTCTTTTTGCATGGCCCATTATTTTATAATAATAATAATAATAATAATAATAATAATAATAATAATAATAATAATAATAATGTTAAATTTCTATAGCGCCTTTCACAGTCTCAAGGTTGTGTAGAGTAAAGTGACAGAGCTTTCAGCAAAGAGTATATTAATTTTCTCAGGAATAACATATCATGTAAAACTATTATAACAAGCTATTAAATCTGTTAAATATCTGTACTCAATGGCCATAGATTTCTGACTTGGTGTAAAGCATTTCCAACACCATCTTCAACATCCACGACAACATATATTTGATGCTCTCAAAATACGCCCACATTTCAGGTGGTCTTTTCCAGCCAGACCGTATGATACTGATCCATACCTGGAATGCAAAGGCAACTGCTCTCACTGCTGTTTGTGTCAGCGAGGTAAAACAATTTTTGGTGGGTTTTATTTATTTATTGGATAATTGTGCAGAATGACCATGCATTTAAAAAGCAGAATAACATTTACCTATTAATTTCGAAGCTATTAGTGACAACCAGGGTGCAATTTGGGGAAAACAAACAAACAAGCAAACAAACAAATGGGGGGTTAATTTTAATTTCTATACTGGAATTTTAATGACACTACTATTCATATCGAGCACAATGTCTATAATTCCAAAACTACAGGCAAAAACTAAAGAAAGTAATCATTTTAAGTGTTATAAATTAATTCAACAATTAACAGACTCAACAAGCATTATACTTTCAAATATTTCTCCGCACATATGGAACATCAGCCATGTATTCTAAATAATAACATTTTAGAACCAGGAGAGCTTGCATGCAGTTTTCACCAATAGGCCTGGCCTAGCATGGGCATAACTACGCATTGTTTGGGGTCGTGTCCCCCCAATACCAATTTGTCTCTGTAATATATGGTAGAAAATACGTTAAATATGAACCCTTTCAATGGCTCTGTCTCTTCTTATTTCCTATTTATTTCCAATTTAAGTTAGTTTGTTAAGGAAAAGTGTGACCTCCCTCCCAATTATACACTTGGTTGCACCCAGCGAGCACACACTAAGTTGTCTAGCACATTGTTCTGTCCTATGATTGTAATTTGACAGGTTTTTTTAAGTTGGTCAGTCAGTGGAGGTGAACAAACGGAGTAATGGCTAAAAAGTAGAGAAAACAGGACACATGAGGATTTTTCAGACAGTAATTAACTAGATACCTAAATAGGTAACATTAGCTTAGTATATAAAGCAATAGCTAATATAATGATTGAATAATTGTATACACATAGCTCAGGCTTTAAACATGATAGCTTAGTTACCTAGTTATTAGTTAGCTACTTAGTTATTAGTTAACTTATCAATAGCTATTTAACTAACATTAGCGAACAACGTGACAGTTGCTAGGCAACCCTAAGCTTCGCAGAGCCATTAATTGGTGACATTGGAAGTATGCGCTCAATAGTTAGCTTCAGTTAGCTCCCATGTAGCAGAAATCAAAGTTTGCCTTCTTAATGGCATCGAAGATCGCAGGAACTGTTCAAAGACAGAAGACACTTAAAAAAGTGCAATTAAAAAATTCTGGAGGATGCTCTCATTTGGACCCATCTCCCAAAGTTTATATTATGGTTATGCCCCTGTGGCCGAGGCTGTAATGCTGAAAAAATCTGGAATGCAAGATAAAATAAAAATCGGGACTGGTCTGGTAAATGAGAGGTGACAGCGACAATATGGCTTGACACGTCACCTAATATCAAGGACAAAAAGAGTAAAAAAAATAATGACTGGCTATTTGTCAGCAACAGTAGATCTTTTTGAAATACTGGTAGCTATTCGGTAACTAATGTCACTAATTGGCACCATCTACTGTCTGGCATTTAATGTATTTCTAACAAAGCATGGATAAAAAGTAATGATTAGATATCAAAAGAGAACTCTTCTCAGTCTGTTGTCATTGTGATTCCTACCAGGAACAGTAGAAGGAAACTGAATGAATAAATGAATTACTGATGAATATCAATAACTCTATAATGTCCTGACCATATTATAAAACTTTGCTACAGGTTACATAACAGTTAATGTTTGACCAAAGCAAAGATCATAGAGCATCATCTGGTACAATTCCAGAAGAACGCAAACCAAAGAGAAACGAGTATTTAATTGCATTATATCCAAGAGAATGTGCTCTGTTTTTTGTTAAATATTATCGAAAGAACTCAAAACTCACGCTATTACAAAATCCACACTGCCAAGAGCATGACATCTCAGCACCTGTAACTCTGTGATAATTAACTATGATAATAAAGCCTGATAATATGGAACAGTAAACAATCTCTTAATCTCTGTTATCAGATCCACTATGTGTAAGCAGACAACACACTGCTATCATCACTTCTCTGATCTTGTTTCATAACCCAGTCACATGCAAAGCTATGCCTACTTCCTCTCTTCACTCTTTATATAAACATTATATTATACCCTGATCAGCCATAACATTAAAACCACTGACAGGTGAAACGAATAACATTGATGACAGCATCTCATGACAATGGCACCTCTTAAGGGTTCTCAAAGTTGATGTGTTGGAAACAGGAAAAATGGGCAAGTGTAAAGGATCCAAGTGACTTTGACAAGAGCCAAATTGTGATGGTGAGATGACTGGGTCAGAGCATCTCCAAAAAGGCAGGTCTTCTAGGATGTTCCTGGTATGCAGTGGTTAGTGCCTACTAAAAGTGGTCCAGGGAAGGACAGCTGGTGAACTGGTGGCACAGTCATGGGCGCCCATGGCTCATTGATGTGCTTGGGCTAGCCTGTCTGGTCTGATCCCACAGATGAACTACTGTAGCACACACAACTTGTTGAAAAGGTTAATGCTGGCTATGATAGAAAGGTGTCAGAACACACAGGGCATCATAGCTTGCTGCATGTGTGTGGCTGCATAGTCACAGACTGGTCAGAGTGCCCATGCTGACTCTTGTCCACCACTGAAAGTACTTATAGTGGACGCGTGAGCATCAGAACTGGGCCAAGGAGCAATGTAAATGATAGTCTGGTCTGATGAATCATGATGCACTATGGGAAGAAGGCAAGCCACCGGAGGCAGTGTGATGCCCTGGGCAATGTTCTGCTAGGAAACCTTGGGTCCTGGCATTCATGTGGATTTTACTTTGGCACATAACACCTACCTAAACACTGTTGCAGACCAGGTACACCCCTTCATTGCATCAGCATTCCCTAATGGCAGGGACCTCTTTCAGCAGGATAATACGCCCTACCACACTGCAAAAATTGTTCAGGAATGATTTGAGGAATATGACAGAGTTCAAGGTGTTGACTTGGCCTCCAAAATCCCCAGATCTCAATCCAGTTGAGCAGTTATGGGATGTACTGGACAATCATGTCTGATCCATGGAGGTCGCACGTCACAACTAACAGGACTTAAAGGGTCTGCTGCTAACGTCTTGGTGTCTGAAACTACAGCACACCACCAGATGTCTGCTGGAGTCCACGCCTCAATGAGTCAAAGCTGTTTTGGTGGCACAAGAGGACCTACACATGTGGACAAATTTGCTGTACCCTTCCACGGAAAAAGAAGAACCCACAATTTTCTCTGAAATAACTTAAAACTGACAAAATTAATTGGCATCCACCATTGTTTATTCCAAATAAAAATAGACTTTGCTTTTGATTTAACTGAATATTTTGGTGAGTCTCAGGTCTGGGAGGACTTGAGTATTGGGGAAAATGGAGTTACCCCTTAATCACCATTGCTCCCAGGTCCGCTCTGACCCAGACTGGTAGCACCTGCCTGGGTTCCAGCTATGAGTTAAATAGTACATCACCAATAAGGTGCTGGCAGCAGGGTGCTTTTCGGTGCAACGTGGTAGATGAACCCAACAGGGTCAATGGCACACCACCAGATGGCATGCGCAAGAGCCACTCAAATGGCCAACGGATGGCATCACCCAGCAAGTCAGTTGTCACTGCGGGGCAACTTCCATACCCATCAGGTCTGTGGCACTTTTGTGCACCACAAAAGCCCAGAGAGGTCAACACAATGGGGGCATGACATCATTTGTCTTACTTTACTGTGCAAGGCACTTCATTAGGAGAAGAGAATAGTAAACAAGAGCCCACGAGGCCAGACATTCCATGGTGGCTTGGCCAGGCTGTTTTTGCCGCCACTGCGGATGACTCTGTCGCTCTGGTGCAGGCCTCGCAGCCCATCTGCGTTTCTGCGCATCCTAATCATCATTGCTAGCAATGGACAGCTGCCGACGACGAACTGAATATTTTAAATAATAAAAAAATGAAAATGACATGGAAAAAAATAATGGGACCCTTAATCTAATATTTTGTTGCACAACCTGTTGAGGCAATCATTGCAAACAAGGGATTTCTGTAGCTTTCAGTGAGACTTCTGCACCTGTCAACAGGTAGTTTGGCCCACTCTTCCTGAGCAAATGTTCTAGCTGTCTCAGGTTTGAAGGTTGCTTTCTCCACACTGCACTGTTTCAGCTCTTTCCAGAGACGTTCAACAGGATTCAGATCAGGGCTTATAGAAAGGCTCAAACTCAGAACCTTCTTGCTGTGAGGCGACAGTACTAACTACTGCACCAACGTGCCGCCCTGCCAAAATAATAATTACAGTTAATATACTATTAATTGTGTAGCCCTGGTGTACAGTGTTGTTCTTTTATCCAACAGAGTCAAGTCAAGTCAAGTGGGATTTTACTGTCTTTCCTCTATACAGCTTGTATGCATTATTACGAAATCTTTTTTTATCCAGGACCACGGTACACATGACGATATAAAATGCAAATACACAAAAGTGTGAGATGAGTGTAGGACAGTACATGCACAGAACAATATGCACAACATATCATTAAATACTGTAGGATAACAATAAAAAACACCAGTATGACATACATTCCACTCTTTTCTCCAACATGGCCAAGCGGTTCGTCACTTCAGTCTTCAGCTCATTTATTTTAAAAGCCCTGAAGAGAAAGGTTAAGAAATGAAGAAAGATGTGAGTTAGAAATGAACCAATTCAAATCCATGCAGGGCAACACATAAAGTATCATGCAACAGCAGCAGCAGTGCAGTAACTATAATAAATAAAAAAGTACATGTGGAATGCAGAAAGATAAAACGTACTTAATTGCATTTGATAAAAAGTATAATTTAAGACATGGCAATAAAAAGGAAAAGTTGTGACGAGGGAAAATTCCTCTATCTTGTACAGTTGAAACAGATTACTTCCTGTTTGATATGACAAAGATAGATAGTAAGGTTCATATTGTGCTTAGCTTGCAGGTGTAATGCATTGTTAAATATTATGAGTGAGAAAGCACAGAGAAAGGCAGAGAAAAAGAGAGTAAGTACCTGGAGAACTGCTCTGCTACCTGAGTCAGGACATTCTGGAAAAGTTCTTCTTTATCTACGAAAGGACACAAGAGCAAAGACAGTCACCCGCTGTTAAAAACTACACAACGTGGTCCGTCAGCAGCAGAACGCACACATACACATGTTACAGTTTCTCACCAGAAAGCTTCAGAGTGTGTTCAACACCGTCGTGGCAAATATGAAGCATTATGCAGGCAGAGGAGATGGAGACAATGGAAACAGCGTGTAACCAAGAGGACAGACAGATAGACAGACACTCTCTCTTCTACCTCACCTTATCATGTACTACAGATACTCTCTTCTGCGTGTTAAACACACAAACATTACACACACACACACACACAGAATACACATCAACACATACGCAAACGCAAATCTCATCTCTGATTGGTCCATGGAGCAACAGTGGACAAAGTTCAGTTGGGTGACCAATAAAACACAGAGAGAGAAGAAGGTAATACTAAAGGTTTTCTATTGGTTATTTTCCAGTGGACAATGTGTTTCTTCTCTATATGTAGATAAAGCATTAGGTTGAGGGTCACAGAGTTGCTTGAGGATCCACTCCATAAAAATCATAATGCATTCAGTCACACATAACTGAAATTTTCTGGACACTTTATATGCAGCGAGACATAATGTTTTATATGAAACCTGCAAGCTAAGACGAGCACATACAGACAAGAACAAGTGCTGCCAGGCAAAACAAACCTCGCCGGGCAGCACTTATTTTATATGTTGATAATGTTAATATTTCTAAATCATCAGCTGTCAGGTTATAGTCCTATGAAAATCCAAGATCTTAAGTTTGACATTTCAAAGTTATTCAAGGTCAAAGGTCATGGCAGCAACTGAAAGCCCATATGGGACTTCTTATATGTTGAGTTATAGCCCTTAGAAAACCCATAACCTTCAGTTTGACCTTTCAAGATCACTCAAGGTCAAAGATCATGGTGCCAAATGAAAGCCCACATGGCACTTCCTATAAGTTGATAATGGTAAATATCTGTCTACCATCAACCGTTTTCAAGTTACAGCCCTCTGAACATCCGTGGCCTTGAGTTTGACCTTTCAAGATCACTCAAGGTCAAAGATCATGGTGCCAAATGAAAGCCCATATGGGAGTTCTTATATGCTCATAGTAAATAGTAAACATCTGTCTATCAGCAACTGTTTTGGGGTTATAATGGAAAATATGTTTGAAAGATTGACCTTTCCGGTGACCTTGACCCGATTACCCCCAAAATTTAATCAGGTAATCTACAGACCATTGCCCACCTACCCTGAAAATTTGAAGTCAATCGGTGCAACGATCTAGATGCTAGATTGTTTACAAACAAACAAAAACAAACCGCACTGATTACAATACTTTGCACCGCTTACTCTGTTGCAGGCAAGGCAATAATTTGATTTTTTTTAAACTTTCATGGCACATCATCCAGAAAATGCCTTTATCTAACAAATACCTGACTCCCATAGTTACACTTGTGGCACTTGTATTCAAAACTTCTTGTCCACTTGACAATCTGACTTGCGTACAGTTATTAATTTACAAGCCACAGATCTCATTGTGTGGTTTTAAACTTTTCATAATGCCAATGGGCAGTAATGCAGAATGTTTGCTTTATTCCACAACATCTAAACTACTGATGTGTACATGACTGTACCACTCAACAGTTCCTCGTCACTTTTAACCAGAAAGTGCATATTTAAAAATGTTAAACAGTGATAGTACAAGTCAGCTGTAGGATAAACAAGCCAGTAAACAAAAGCAGTTGAGGCAGTTTAGCAAGCTCCAACAAAACAATAGCCACAGGGACAAACATGTCTGTTGTTAAATCAGAAGGGGAGGAAACTCACCATGCTCATTATGAGGATATTCCTTGCCAGCAATAGTGCACCGACGAAACAGCATGCGATTTTCTGTCAGGGTTCCTGTCTTATCTGAGAACAAGTACTGGATTTGTCCCAGGTCCTCAGTGATATTCAGTGCCCTGCACTGTATACCAGTATCCAGCCTGGCATCATACAGATCCAGATCATTCTGGATGAAATAGATCTGCCCTAGTTTTACTATTTCTATAGATACGTACAGAGAAATGGGAATGAGAACCTGTAACACAGAGGCACAAATAGAGGAGCATGTGAGCAGGTGGGGAACCTGAGACTTCTGTGAAATTGAGTAAGTCCTGTTTCACACAGTGTGAGGAGTGGATCAGACTGCATGCAGAATTCAACTGCACAGTGGACGTTTTCAAACAAGGAATGATTATTACTTTGTGTTGGTCATGATATAGTGGAATGAACTGAATAAAAATATTTAAAAGATGGTTACAAGACATTCATTTTATTATTGACCTTTAATTTAATCCTGCTCAGGACAGGAGGTAGGAATACACCCTGAAAATGACCCAGACCATTGCAGGGCACCATTCACACACACTCATTCACACCTTGGAAGCAATCTAGCAAATCCACCTTCTAGAATGTTTTTGAAAATGGGAAGAAGAAGGAAAAAAAAAAAAGGAGATCCCAGAGAAAACCACACAATCAGTGGTGTGAAGACATTGATGTATAAAGAAATAGAATTACGGATGGTTACTTGAAGCATCCATAATTCAAAGCACAATATTTCCTGTAGCCTGTGTGTGTGTGGGGGGGGGGAATAAGAAGCAGATGAAGATGGGCAAATCAGTGCAAGCAGGTGAATAAGGGGAAAGAGGTGATTGCAATGATGTTACAAATACACACCTGCAGAACAATGATCATAGTCCAAAACATGTAGAAGCCAGCAAGAGCTGGGTGTGTGCCATCAGAGATCATATAGATCGGATCCTTCAGGCCACTCAGCCACACACCATGGCCTGAATAACAGCAACATCAGCCATTATTTAACAATGTAGCAAGATGTAACGTCAACCTGAATAATCACTGAATAATCACACTGTTGTTTTAACTGATTCAGGGTATGTATTTGATGTTTGTCTCGGTGTGTGCGTTTACTACGTACTGAGGACCACAACACATTTTTAACCAACAGGGTTAGGACATTTTTGGGAAATGAGGACATTTCTGATGGTCCTCACAAAAGGGCTGTTTGAAGGTCACGATTGCATTTTAGGGTTCAGGTTATAATGAGGTTAAGGTGAGAGTTAGGCATTTGGGTGTGATGTTTAAGGTTAGGGAAAACGGCTAGGGAACGCATTGTGTCCCCACAAAGACAGAAGTGCAAGAGTGTGTGCGTGCACGTGCGTGCGTTCCTACCCACAGCAGCAGTAAGGCACATGAGCAATAGTAAGACGACACTCCAAATAATGTCCATGTTGAGTTTGCGCTCCAGTTTACTTCGTTTATAGCGTGGGCCACTGTTATTTTGCATTGCTTTTGTCTCATGACCTGCACACACGCAAAATACATTTCCCATTGTACATAAAGAAATATTCATGTCCTTGTCAGCATAATGAGTTGTATTTATTTTATGTGCTGTACCTGCATAGACCACAATGCCAATCACAGTCTCAGTGTTCCTCACTGTACAGCTCCTCAACAAGAGATTTTCATTATGTAACCCCACCCGTACTTTATCAGGGTGCTCCCTGATAACACACACACACACCATTTGTGAAGAGAAAGCAGTCATACATATCCTCATCTTAACATATAAAGCCAACATAACCATAATGATAAATCCCTTCACATGGTGAAGATTTGAAATTCTCTTTTAAAGTTTTGAAAACTACAAGCCTTCCTGAACTCAAATATGTTTTCACATAAAACAGCGGTTGCTTTTAGCCAATTTGCAATTAATTTAATATGACCTACACATTATAATAAACACCATGAAATCTCTTTATACCAACTTTTATTCATAGCCTACACACTGCAAGTCCCATCCATCTCGTGGTCATTCTATGCTTAACTTCTATGCATAACTTCTTTCTTTACATAAAATTGGCAAAAACAACATTTATCTATTGTAAGGAATCATATTTACATCATACACGCTTTGAGTCTTTAGTATTAACTCCATTTCCAGAAAAGTTGGGGTATTTTCCTAAATGCAATAAAAAAAAAAATCTGATTTGTTAATTCACGTGAACCTTTATTTAACTTACAAAAAAAGTACAAAGAAAAGATTTTCAATAGTTTTACCAACCAACTTAAATCTCATCTCATTATCTCTAGCTGCTTTATCCTGTTCTACAGGGTCGCAGGCAAGCTGGAGCCTATCCCAGCTGA
>JAODVO010000028.1:55887029-55901350 GCA_025400055.1 Notarius lentiginosus | reverse complement strand
TGTTCATTTAATACTGGGTACCAATAATTATGGAGTTGACTGTATAGCGGTATTAGACTAATACACACACACACACACACACACACACACACAGACACATATATAGTGTGTGTGTGTATATATATCAATCAGCAAAACATTTGTTGCTAAATTATCGGCACTCTCACGATGTAATGAAGCCTTTCTTTGTGGCGAATAAGAGCACTGAACAAATCTTTTAAATAGTTTAGAATTTTGAATGATGCTCTTAATTGCACTTTTAACTGCTTATGCATTTCTTTTATATCCTTTTCCTCTTATTTTATGTTTTCCATTGAAAGCTCTTTGGTTTTCTCCATGTTGATGGATGACAAAGGAATTCTACATGTGGGGGAACAAGTGTTGATGCTCATTGGCAGTACGTGTTCAGGGGCAAATGGAGAGTTCATGGAGACTGAAAGTAATTTAACAAACACTTTTTTTTTCCAAAGATGACCAAAATTTTTTTTTTCTTTATTATTAACCAGCCGTTTCACAGATACTGCCATATTGGATTTGGCGCAGTGCACTCTGGGACCGTTTGGGGACAAACAAATGCCTGAACCAGACCACATGGCCGATTAATGATCCTAAAGCCCTGTATACTTTCTGGATTTATGCCATTTAATTTATTAGCCGAATCAGCCGTTTCATGGATACTGCCATATTTGATAACTAATCTGAAAAGAAATAAAAACATAAATTTCAATATCTTGGCTCAGATCAGCATAGCTCAGATATGTGCCACATGTGAAAAAAGATAGGATTATGGACACTTTCAGTCCTTTTAGGTTTCGGACCTGCGTGAAGCATGGTTTCAGACCTGGAAAATGTACTATTTCAGACCCAAAGCTACAAGAGGTCAGGTGATAGTACAAGAGTGTCCTGTGTGACTGATTTGTTAAATTAATTTAAATACCCATACTTGGCAAGCACTTAATTCCTACTTTACCATGGCACAATACTATTTCAGTTTACCCTCAGCAGATCAGCGTAAACTGCGAAGAACATGCCAATTATACTATCTCTCGGGTTATATGTAATTGAAATTTGTACAGTTTTTATCATTTCGAATATGTTCATTTTTTATTTATTTTTTTGTTTGTTTGATTACACTAACTTTTGGTGTATCAGTCCTACGTTTCTCATTTCTACTGCTATTCTCATTTGGACCAAACATTTTCGTTCTACGTATACACCTTTGTTAACACCACTCTTTTAAGAACACCCATTTCCGCCTTGATAACACCGACTTGTAAGTGTTCCTCATGGGCCCAAAAGAGTAAATTTTTCAGGTCTGAAAGCACCCTACCCACAGGTCCAAAACTGTTGGTATTTGCCCCGGTCCAAAGCCGAAAAGGACAAGGCACCATCCCCCTTAAATTAGTCACTTTGTTATGAACAAAATCTTTACTAATGTGAATGGGAAATGGTATGGGGCTACTATATAAAACACTGGCATTTTGCAATATTGCATGCTTGTTTAAATAATCTTTATAACTTGAGAGCAGCAGTTAGACACACCTGTGTTTACCTGTACTTCCAACTAAGTGTGTTATCTATGTCTTGATTTAGATCAGATATATAGGTCTACAGTCTAATAGGATTAATAAATTTAAGATTGATAATAATTTATACATTCACTTATTGTTAACCTATTTTTCAACAAATGAAACAAGCCTAGGTCTCTATTTAAATCATCATTTTGAACCGAACTCCTGAGGCCTGATGTAGATTCTAAACTAAGCAACCTTTATCCAAAAATTTCAACTAAAGGGTAAGCCATGGTAATGTCATGTTTATAAAGTCCCCTCTGACCGATAATACTAAGACATTAATAGTAATAATACCATTATAATACCATTATGGCTATAGTCTAGACGTAGTATAGTACTATTATATTCATAATATCGCTCACCTGTCCTTATACCATCGATCGTTGTTGCAGTTATAAACTGCACATCGATCAGCACCACCCATTTCACTCTAGGAGTCAAACACACACTGGCATGACAAATGAGTACGATGATTAGATTCAGCAGGCTTTTATGACTTAATTACTAAATCGCAGTCGAGGATCACAACGTCTACAACAAGTTCGAGTAGGCCGACATCTCACATGGGATGCTTTGTTTGTTCCCAAACAGTCCCAGAGTGCACCGCGCCAAATCCAATATGGCGATATCCGTGAAACGGCTCATGGAAAACTGGCTAAAAACAGGGACATTATTAAGCAATAAAACCAATGAAAGAGAAGAAGAGGCAACAGAAACAGAGAGAGAGGCAATCAAGCAGGAGACAGGTAGTAATGATGGAATGCGGGAGAATGAAGTGGAGGAAGGCGGAGGTGGAGCACAGAGCAGCAAAAGAGTGAATGAGACAGGGCAGACATGGATAAGAAAATGCAAGTACGATGAGTCATATCTGGGGCTGGGCTTCACATGGATTGGCGATGCAGACTGTCCAAAGCCTCAGTGCGTGGTGTGCAGTGAGGTCCTGTCCAACAGCACAATGAAGCCCTCTCACCTACATCGCCACCTTAACACCAAACACCCCAATTTTAGTACAAAACCCCTTCCATTTTTTCAAACAAAATTGGATGAGTTAAAAAACAGCCAGAAACAACTACAGTTTCATTCAAATGGATCGACTAAAAATACATTACGGGCATCTTATCTGGCCAGTTACAGAATCGCAAAAAATGGGTTTCCTCACACACTCGTTGAAGATGTGTGCTTACCGATTGCCAAAGACATGGTTGAATGTATGATTGGAGAGAAAGAAGCAAAAAGGTTGGACTTGATTCCAGTGTCCAACAACACTGTGTCATGCTGCATCAACAGGATGTCCGAACACATTCTGGCTGCGTTAGTTACTCGCGTAAAAGAGAGCAAGTTTTATTCTCTCCAAGTAGATGAATCTACAGATGTGGCAAATCTAGCCAATCTATTGGTGTACATTCGTTACCTTTTTGACGGCACAGTGAAGGAAGATTTTTTTGTTCTGTCGGCCCCTTGCGACACGGACAACGGGAGAAGAAATATTTAATTTGCTTGATGAATTCAGTCGAAATTGACTGGACACGATGTGTGGGAATATGCACCGACGGTGCCAAGGCCATGACAGGGAAGCGCACAGGGCTTATAGCGCACATCCGGAAAGTCTGTCCATCCATTGTCTGGTTACACTGCAGTGTTCACAGGGAGGCCTTGCCAGGAGATCTACTTTCCGTCCTCAGTGATGCGGTGAAACTGGTGAACTTCATCAAGGCTCGTCCGCTAAATTCAAGGCTGTTCACAGTGTTGTGCAATGAAATGGGCAGCGAGTACACTGCGCTGCTCTCGCACACTGAAGGTGTTAACAAGGCTTTCTGAACTGCGACATGAACTCCAGCAATTCTTTGAAGACATCCTGTTTCATTTGACCTCCAGCCTGCACGATGAAGTGCTTCTGCAAAAGCTCGCCTACTTGGCTGACATATTTTCGGTTATGAATGAACTGAATTTGGGGCTGCAAGGAGTCAGCGTTACCCTGTTCGAGACACAAGACAAGATAGAGGCCATGATCAAAAAGCTGCGATTCTGGATATGCTATGTGAGTGAGAACATGATTCTGTGTTTCCCTACATTGCATGCAAACGAGGTCGTCAAGGACAAAAATGCTAAGCGTCAAATAATTGAACACCTCACCCAACAGCTACGGAAATATCCAAGTCCTGGATTCGCTACCCATTTGAAGTATCGCTCCCCGTACCACATCTGTCACTTCAGGAGCAGGAACAGCTGATCGGCCTGCCATCTGACGGAGCGCTCCAGCTGCAGTTCAAACAGCAACCTCTTGTGGATTTTTGGGCCAAGGCAATGAGCGCATATCCAGCACTGGCAAAGCAAGCCCTGAGGGTTTTGATCCCCTCCGCCACCACCTACCTGTGTGAGTCTTACAGCAGTGAAGACAAAGTATCGTCAAAGACTGGATGCTGTTGAGAAGGACTTGCACATTAAACTGTCAACAATCCCACCAGACATTGGAGAGATTTTAAAAGATGTGCAGGCCAACCCGTCGCATTAATATGGGTAAGTAGCCCATTTAACCTCCAAACACAACCTCCCCAAAACGAATTGAAAATTGCCGCAGAATAACGTAACTCTCTCTCAGACTGTCCCAGAGCGCTGTGCCTGTGCTGAATTTGAAAATCCCCTATTTTTGTCAAACTATGATCCTGTTTGTCCTTGTTCTTCATGTTTTATTGTTTTCCATACTTCTGAAGGAGAGAGCTCATAGACCTGTTACGCGTTTTGACTTTGGTATTCTAATTTCATTAAACTTGGTGCCTTATATAAATAGAATGTGTTGCACTTTTTTACGTGACGGGCATTGGGGGTACGCAAACAAAGTCAAGATGAAAAAGGTAGTGTGCGGAAAAATAAGTTTGGGAACCGCTGGTCAAGACGCTAGATTGTTAAAAGACAGACACAAACAAACAAACTGATTACAATACCTCACTCTGCTTACTCTGTTGTGGGTGAGGTAATAACTACTGCACTCCAAATTTCAATATTAAACACCAAAAATAACCATCAGACACCAGTAAACACCATAACACACCACAGCAAACTACAGTAATATTCGCAATAATACACTGACTTTCTGAAACACCACCATACACCAACAAACACCACCGTATGCCAACAAACACCACCGTATGCCAACAAACACCACCATACGCCAACAACCACCGTACCCCAACAAACGCTCCCATACTCCTTCAAACACCACCGTACTCCAACAAACACCACCACACACCAACAAACACCACCATACGCCAACAACCACCATACTCCAACAAACACCCCCATACTCCTACAAACACCACCATACTCCAACAGACACCACCATACACCAACAAACACCACTGTACTCCAACAAACGCCCCCATACTCCTAAAAATACCACCATACACAACAAACACCACCGTACTCCAACAAACACCACCATATGCTAACAAACACTACTGTACCCCAACAAATGCCACCATAGTCTATCAAATGCCACCGTACACCAAAAAACACCACCATATGCCAACAAACACCACCATACTCCAACAAACCAATTAAATCAACATTCACTACAGTTTTCAGGATGTCATCAGGCTTAGTTCAGTAACATATGTGATAATCCAAAGTAATCAGTGTAAATAAATTGAAAATGTTTTAGAAAGGTTTGAACACACACACACACACACACCAGTGTTTAATAGAGAACATTGGGTTGGTGTGTTCCAGGTTTAAAATGGCAGCAAGACGAAATCTGTTTATCCGAAATTGGCATCATTATGATGTGTTTCACTAAACGAGCCGGAGCCATCGGGGACAACACAGAGATCGATAGAGGAAGCATCCCAAATTAACCTCATCTGCACACTGCTGATTCTCTCACTCCATTTTTTCCCTTCCCTCTATCCTTCGCTCTCTCTGTAAAACGCTGACACGGCCAGGAACCCGAGCTTCTGTCTGTCAATTACTGTATCTGCCTGTCAACTTACATCTGTCTGAAAGAGATGGACAGAGACAGACTCGGAGTGAGCAGAAACAGAGATGCAGAAAGCGAGACAGACAGTGAGAGGCAATAGAAAAGGAAAGTTAACAAATGACTTCACAACAACTGGAACTTGTCTGAGCGCATTGTGTATAACTCTCTTCATGGTTTATACCATAATGTTTGTACAATCCACAGTGGGGTCACGTCATGTTACACACATGGTCAAAAAAATAATAATCTTAAGTATTATCTCATCTCATTATCTCTAGCCCTGTGATGACCTGGCGACTTGTCCAGGGTGTACCCTGCCTTTCGCCCTGTAGTCAGCTGGGATAGGCTCCAGCTTGCCTGCGACCCTGTAGAACAGGATAAAGCAGCTAGAGATAGTGAGATGAGATGAGATGGTAGATCTGAAAAGGTGTCGATAATTCTGGAATGTCGATAATTGTAGCTGCCGCTCTCGTTACGCAAACATTTAGAAATCTGCTCAAGAACGAACAACATTCTTACAATACCAGATTTTCACCTAAGGGGTTATATTGTTTGTCCACCTGCCAAGACAAATTATGGTAAATTTTCCTTTCCATTTTAACGTTTAACGTTGGAGGGAATTCCCACAAGAATCAAAAACTTAGGATCACTTCCATTATTTTTTTTTTTAAATCAGATTTTAAATCAACAATAAGCATTTCTTTCTCTATACCCTAAAAATTCTGTTATAAGTTATAGGCTTAGTGTTTGTGTTAGTGTAAGTATGCATAGAGTTGTATGTAAATAAGTATAGCATATTTTTAGTGTATTTAGCTGCAATGTATATTTGTAGAGTTCTCTTGTTCTAACAAAAAAAAAATGTAATATGAAATGGGTGGCTGTTGACACGAGAGTTTATACTATTTCAACAGCCAATAATTGTAGTAACTATTGTTTAAAAAATATTTTTCTATCATATATAATTATACTAAAAGGCTTAGTACATTTTCTTTCTCATGTTGTATATTGTGTGAATAAAGTTTCATATCATTATTAGTAAATCTTACACACTGTACTGTATTTCCATCTGTATTTAATGATCCCTGATTATCATCTTCTTCGTGGTCACTTGTATTTTGACTCGCAGCCTGACAACATCCTCATGGCTGACCATTCCAGCGATCAGATCCGGATTTGTGATTTTGGAAACGCAGTCAAGTTTACACCTGGTGAAGCACAGTATTGCAAATATGGTACTCCTGAATTCATTGCCCCCGAGATTGTTAACCAGACACCAGTCTCCAAGGCAACTGACATCTGGTAAAACACCTGGTGTCTACATCTCAGAAAAACAATATCGTGCACAGACAAGAATGTCATGAATATACTTATGCCGTTATTTATTTATTTTTTCCCTTAGGCCGGTTGGCGTCTTGACGTATCTGTGGTAGGTTGACGTCTTGTGAGCAATCTCTGATACAAGAATATAAATTTTGAAGCGTAATTGGAAAGTATCTTGTTGATCTTATGTTGAGCTTTTGTATTCACTGAGTTTACCGTATGTCTTTTATTTAAAAAAAAATACTATCTATGTTCAATAAAGTTTCCTCTTTCATGTAGTCTAACTGGCGTGTCTCCATTTGCGGGAGAAAATGACCGAACCTCCGTCCTTAACATCAGGAATTACAATGTGGCTTTTGAGGAAAGCATGTTTGCTGATCTCTGCCATGAAGCAAAAGGATTCGTCATCAAATTACTTGTGGCTGACAGACTGTAAGTCCAAAGTGCTGTTCAATCTATCTGTAGAAGTCATTGTTGAATTGTTTCTAAATTACACACTGGACGTTTAGAATTTTAATGTTATCATGTGGCTTACCGTGGCGTGGTGTCCATCGTCTGTCCGTCCGTCGTCCACAATTCAGTTAAATCGTATCTCCTCCGTCGATTCTCCACGGATTTCCATTCCGATTGTTTTGTTTGAAAGAACTCATCACTCTGTACAAAACATGGTCGTTGTTTTGTCAGATCTTTTGTGAACGAGTTCGTAATTAGGCCAAATTAACAAACATTCCAGGCCTCTCACTAGAATTGTATCTCCTCTCTGATTTCTCATCCGATTTCAGTTCTGATTGATGTTTTAGGTAGATCTTTCCTTGAGGAACTCAAATTTATTGATTTTTCAGTTGTAAACAATTTTGTTTATTTTCAGTTAAATCATGTCTCTTCCCTCCATCAGTTCTCAATGGATTTCAGTTCTGGGTTGGGTTTCCCAAAAGCCTCTTAACGCTAAGAGCATCTTAACGAGGAGAGAGAGTGTTCATTGTGATGCTTGCTCTACTATTTAACGATGATCTTTGTGCTACGATGCTTTTGGGAAACCCACCCCGATTGTTTCATTTGAAAGAAATAGACGTTCTGTACAAAACATGGTCATTGTATTGTCAAATTTTTGCTCATGAACTGCTAATTAGGTCGGCTTAATGAGTTCTTGGACTTCTTATTACAATTGTATCTCCTCTCGGAGTTCTCATCCGATTTCAGTTCGGATCGATGATTTGGGTAGATCTTCCCTCAGGAAACAAAACTCGGTCATTTGTTTGTTGATTTTCTCATTGTAAAAAATTTGTTTACAACTTTGTTTATTTTCAATTAAACCATGTCTCCTCCCTCCCTCAGTTCTCAATCGATTTCAGTTCTGATTGTTTTGTTTGAAAGAACTAGACCTTCTGCACAAAACTTGGTCATGGTTTTGTCAATTTTTTGCAAACAAATTAGTCATTAGGTCAACTTAAGACATTTTCTTCTGACTAGAATTGTATCTCCTCTCTCATTTATCATGCAAATTCAGTTCTGATCGATGTTTTGGGTCGATCTTGCCTCGAGGAACAAAATTTAGTCCTTTTGTTGATTTTCCTGTTGTCGTGGAGGTTGGCCCTCTCTCACATTGTCACATTTCAGTTCTGTTTGATCTTTTGGTCATCATGGTTGTGTTGATGGCAGGCCAGATGTGCTACTACGCCCTTGACCTTCTGGTGTTTTTCTTTTCCACAGGAGGCCAGATGCCTGTGAGTGCCTTCGTCATCCATGGTTCAAGGTATGAGGTAGATAAATAACAGCAGAACAACTGTTAAAAGAGAGGAGAAGGAAGAAGAGCTCATTTGGCGGAGTTTCACAGAAAACTTAATTATGTTGGACAGAAACTCTGTTTTGCTAATCAGAATTTATCTTGAACATGGAACAAAAACAAGAACTTGCATTTCCAGAGAAAGCACAAAAAGACAGAGAGGAAATATGATATATTTGAATCTCAATTTTATTATCATTTATTATTCTTTTATTATTCCATGGTAAATTAATTTGAAGTTTGCAAACAGGTCAATTAAATTAGTTCAAATTGAGTATCGTGATAAATATTGTTCAAACTGATGGTCAAGGTTTCATACGGTTTTTATAATGCTAAGCATTCTTTTTCTAGTCAATCACCATCAATGTGTCTAACATACACCATGACGCCTGTAATGATACAGTAAAGGCAGTTATTGTCTTTTTTTTTTCTCATGATGACTCATTCTTTACAATTAATTTCTCTGACATCTATCTGTATTTTTCAGATACTGAATAAAGGAAAGAGCATCAGCACAGAGTCCCTCAAAAAATTCTTGTTGAGAAGAAAATGGCAGGTCAGAAACGAAACACATGCTTTGTTTGCATTATTCTATATTTCATTTTTTGGTATATTTTTTAAATTAATATTAAATATTGAACTATTTACAGAGGTCTCTTATTAGCTACAAGTCCAAAATGGTCATGAGATCAATACCTGTGTTGTTGGATGACTCTTCAAACCATATTTCCATCGCTGTTCCACGACATTTAAAAGAAGGCTCTCCACCGCCATCCTCTTCATCAGACTCTGATGAAGATATTGATGAGCTGCCATTTATACCCATGCCACTGAATATGGAGTTCTCGGGCTCCAGAATGTCACTGACTGAAATTATTGGAGATGATGAAATAATAGCCCAGAGTAAAAGAAACCTAGAAAGGTCAGGACCAGTCGCTCAAAAGTCAGAGCCCATGGAGTGTGAGCAATTAGATGAAGCTGGTGATGCTGATGTGCGAGGCCGAGCAAGGAAGAGGGCAACAACACTTGATGATGAAAAAGGGTCCTCTGATGAAGAACCAGGAGAATTGTCCAAGAGGGCAGAGCAGCCAAAACGGCCCCTTCGACGAGGTTCGAGTATGGAGTCTGACAAGCCTGAAGGAACTCGTCATAGAGGTGAACTGCGTAGAGGGAGCTCAGCAGATAGTGCCCTACAACTCCATATCAAGCCAGAGGAGGGTGCTGAGGAAAGTCCCACAGAAGGTAGAAGAATTCTTAAAAAGTCTTTGTCTATGGAACTGCCACGAAGGAGCCCAAGCCCAGGAGCAGCCAAGCTGAGCCAAGAGGATTATGCCCTGAAACTGGAGCTGATGAGACAAAGGCTTCTCAGAGGAGGCTCTGTGGACAATAAGATGAGTGGCCTTCGAGGCCCCCTGCTTGAGACCTTGGGCATGGGTGATGAGAAGTGCTTTATAAGAGGACCTCGTCTAAGTAACCCACCGTTAATTCGGGCAGCATCCAGCGACTCTCCTCGAGATGACATTCCAAAGACCAAAGTGCTCCGGAAGAGCGCTTCCTTCAGCCAGGGTGATGCTGAGCCTATGCCCCTACACCGGAGAATCGGGGCACCTCTAGAGATTCCTGTAGCCCAGGTTGAAGAACGTCGGCTGCAAGAAGCTGTGTCCATGTCTGTTCTTGCAGAACCAGATTCATACCCCACTACCCCGAAACCACTTACTCCTGAACCAAAGAAAGATGAGGCAAAGATTAAGGTAGAAGACAAAGAGCCATCACCTGTCAAGAAGTTGAATCATGAGGAAATTCCTATGAAGCAAACAGACATTGCTACTGTAGTGAAAGGTGATGATCAAAAGTCCAGTGATGATCCTATTCACAAGAAAGATTTGAGCATGTTAGAGGAAACTGTCCAGGAACCTAAGAAAGTCCCACAAAGTAGGTCAACACCTGTTATGGTGCCAAGAGTATTAGTTGAGAAAATTGAAGAAGAGGAGGAAGGAGAGGAGAAGGAAGTAATAGAATCCGTAATAGAACGGGAACTTTCTGTTCCTAAGATGGAGGATGAAAAAACTGAGGAAGAAGTAGCACCAGTTAAATCCTTAGAGATTATTACACCTGCTAGTACCATTGAGGTTGCCCCAGCTGTAGCCCCTCAGAGTGTTGTCTCAACATATGTGACACCCAGTCCCCCTGTACTAACTGTACTTCCAGATGGCAGGACATCTGCATATGCAAGTATCATGCAGGCCATCATAGTCCCATCACTGCAATCACCCAGCCAATCCACAACCATCCCTACAACTACAAGTATGTCAAAATCCCAAATTTCTACAACCGGACCTGTCCCTGCAAACATATCCAGACATATTTCAGAGCCAATTCTTGTGTCAACAACACCATCATCCAAATCAGAAGGTCATCAAACGACTGAACATCCTGCAGTTTTCTCTCGAGTTGCATCAGTAGAACAACCAGCAAAAGAACCGAGTCCACCCAAGACTCCCACACATGCTTCCCCACAGAGACCATCCTTTCCTGGAAGTACAATCCAGGATCTTACCTCTGAGGAGGTCTTTGAGGCTCGGTTCAAGAAACGTGAGTCGTCTCTCACTCGTGGGCTGAAACTTCTTTCATGGCAAAAGATGGAAGAAAAGTCCACTAGAGGTACTCCTGAGGTTGCAGAAGAGATGTATCGCCCAGGACCAGTTGGTGCTCCTTTAGAGTTTGTACACAAAAACTTGGAGAAGTCCAAGTCTGTTCAGGATCTCCGTGAAGCAGAAAAAGACCCAGGTTTTATGAGAAGACTGTCCATGCGCCTGAAGAGGTCCCCTTCAAATGAAAGGAATGAGGAAAAGCCAAAAGAAGATGATATCAGTGTCCCAAGGCGTCGTTTATCTTGGGCTTTGGGTCGGAGAGGGTCACAGGACAAAAAGGAAGTGGAGATGATGAGACTGGATGGAGGACCAGAGGCACCTCCAGAGCCAGAGACCAAAAAGCCAACTGAGTCTCCTGTACTAGCCATGCGTAGAAAGATCAGCAACACAGTGGCTGGCATATCCATGAAGATCAAGAGCCATTCTGAGGAAAGAAAAGATGAAAAAGAGAAGACAGAATCCAAGAAGACACCTTTGCTGTCTATACTGCGTCGTTCTACCTCAGAAGGAGGCAGTCTGAAAAGGATGGGTATCCCACAGAATCAACTAGCTTCTCAGTCTGGCAATGGAGCCTCCTCTGAGTCTTTGGATTCCATGTCCAGCATACAGTCAGAGTCAGCCATCAAAAGTATGTTACATATCACTTTATTTTAGATATGTAAGATTTATTGCGACGTTGATTGTGAGAAAGTTTTGATTGACACTATGATATGGGTCCAAGCTTTTGTTATGACTGAAGAGGTATGTAGTACATCTGGCTTAATAGTCAGAACTCAAAGATACCATCAATAAAGACTATCAAGCTAAATTAATGGAATCGGGTGAACCATGATTAGTTCTAACAATAGATTGTAGTTCTACCAGCCTTATATGGTCACTATTGTGCGATTGAAACTGAGTGTCATGTTAATTTCAATCAAGGAGCTGAGACTGAGCGAAGGTCACGATGGGATCGTTGGGGGCTAACCAGAGGGAGAAGGGATAAGACCTTATCCCAGCCAGACATACCCACTGCTATAGCCAGAGAAAATGGCTCACTCAGCTCTCGCCAGTATTCCCGGACAGCCTCAGGTATGCCTTTTTCTTCACTGTATAGTTATTGAATCATTGGACTGTTTCACAATCAGGGTATACGTTTGGGGTCCACAATAGTCCAAAACTCAAACCTCAGATTTTTGTGTTTCTCTGCTGCCAAAAATGACCTTTTGAGATGGACATTAATTGCAGAGTTGCAGGTCATATACTGGAAATGTTACGTGTGGTGAGAAGACAGCATATGGTGCAGGGTCACAGGCAAGCTGACTATGGGTGAGAGGCAGGGTACATCCTGGACGAGTCGCCAGGTTATCGCAGGGCTGACACATAGAGACAAGCAACCATTCACACTCACATCTACGGTCAATTTAACCTGCATGTCTTTGGACTGTGGGGGAAACCGGAGCACCCGGAGGAAACCCATGCAGACACGGGGAGAACATGCAAACTCCACACAGAAAGGCTCTTGCTGGCTGCTGGGCTCGAACCCGGACCTTCTTACTGTGAGGTGACAGTGCTAACCATTACACCACCGTGCCACTCCACAATTTTAACGTTTTTTTTTTTTTTTGGATTTTAATCTAAAGTCTGCTTTTTTTTTCATCTAGAACATCTTGTATTTCAAAATGTCCTGGTTAATCGCTTTAAGGAGGTGAAAATGAGTCAAATCCTTTACTCCAGGAGGTGGAGATGGGGGGTTGGGGGTGAAACATTTGTCCCAGGAGTTTGGTCATATTAATTGGATTGCATATGAAATTGGACTGACTGGATTTAGTCTATTTGTCCCCATTCTTGCTATCCAGCTTTTAATGTAACTGAAATGGGGGGAAAAAGGTTTGTAGCTAACTAGCTAGTTAGTATCTAGAGAAGTGTGACACTGATATGTTAAGTTGCTATCTCATTACTACTAGCTACGTATAACAACAGCAGCCTGTTGAATATATTTATGTATTTATTCTCGATCTAGTCACGATTTTTCACTGTAATTTATTCTGATGTGAGACAGTGAAGCCACTAACTGCATCTTTTTTTTTTAAACTACCGATCATGCTGCATTACACAGCAGTGTAACGCACTCGGAGGAAAACGTTCCATATGCATGAGCTCACAGACGCCTGCGATTGGCCAGTGTTGCTGTGATTGATTGATAGGGGACCGAGCAAATGCCATCCTTCCCACACAAAGAGCATGGCCAATTTTGTTCTCTTGGTGGATGCCTGGCCATGGATAGCGTCAAGCTCATGATCTCCAGAGAATAGGACGGATAGTTTTCTTTTGTGCCACTTGGAAGCCCCCAGAGTGCTGAAGTTAAAGATAATAACCTCTCAGTTGGTTGAAACATCAATCACGTGCAGAACTATAGCAACTCAGACAGTCACAACCAATGAAGAAATGATAGTCCTGAGTTCAGACCATGCTTTCAAAATACTATGGGACTTAATAGTGGAATTTTAACAGTCATAACAGTCATAAGTCATTTCTCAGGTGCTATTGAACAATTATTCCATGAAATCGAGTCATATATGAGCTGATCGCTGATGAGGCGCGTAACACCGGGTTGGCTATAAGCCATGTATGACGAGATTGAATGGTACGGTATAACAGTTTATTCTATCCACATTCACTGGATTTTGAGAAATGGAGCATTTTAAATTTTTTCTTTTCCAAGTTCGATAAATAAAAACTTTATACAAAATGTCCGACAAAATAATTTCCGCTTAGAATGTAAACAAACCGGCGAAATGGCAGGAGCAATTTGTGAAAAATGCTATAATAATACTTGAAAAGTAAAAAAGATCCATTCTTTCCATGAAACACTTTTATTCCATATTTTGTTGCTTTTTTTTTGTATTTTTTAGGGTTTTGTTTTTGAGTAGTTTTTATTTTGTTCTCGGTTGATTCAGCAACACGCTCCGCCATTTTACTTTTCTCTACTCATGGTATAAGAGCTGATATCCTAGTCGTAGAGTAGCCAATCATAGCAT
>JAODVO010000028.1:52997739-53010215 GCA_025400055.1 Notarius lentiginosus | reverse complement strand
TAATTATATTCAAACTTCTTAGTGTGCTTAAATGCATCACTGTGGTAAATATGTTTTAATAGTTTGCAAAAGAAAAATTACAAGAACTAAAAGAAAGCATTAATTATTTATCTAACAGTATATTTTATATCCATCCATTATTGATATCATATATCTGTCAGGGTCATGGGGAAAGCTGAAGCCAATCCCAGGTGACTTCAGGCAAGAGGCAGGGTACACCCTAAGCAGGTCGCCAGTCTATCAAAGGGCAAACACAGACATGAATAACCATTCACACCCACATTCAAAACCTATGGGCAATTTAGAGTGGCAGCTGACCTAATCTGCATGTTTTTGGACTATTGGAGGAAACCCACGCAGGCACGGGGAGAACATGCAAACTACACACAGAAAGATACCAGTCAACCGTGAGGTATGAACCCAGACTCTTCTTGCTGTGAAGCAACAGTGCTAACCATTGCACTGCTGTGCAACCCCAGTATAGTTCACAGCACTGTATTAATAAAAAGTATATTCTAATACAATTTAAGTTGAAGTATACTTGCTAGTATTTGAGATTTAGCACTTTTTCATCAATCTGTTAGTATATTTACAGAATGCATAGGCAAAATTCAACATAATTTAAGTCCTTTGTTTGTTTGTTTGTTTGTTTGTATTAGGGTGTGTCATTCAATTATTTTAAGCCTCAGGATTAAAATTTTGGAAATGGTTTTGTTATAGTGTTTGCTAATTTCAAACCACACAGGTATTAGATCATATTCTGTGCCTATATTACATGTGGTGTCCTGAACATGCAGCCGTGAATACTTAAGTCTCTCTCTCTCTCTCTCTCTCTCTCTCTCTCTCTCTCTCTCTTTCTTACACATGCACACACAAAAATACACTATGCTCACTAGTAATCCAGCAACCTTCAATAGTGCAGTCCAATGTGCAATTGCCACTGTTCAGCTGCATGTGTCTTAGAAGCTACCACGTGAATGGAACCTTTGTTTATTTTAAGATTGAACATTCAGACTTGAGGGGTTGGTGGCAAAAGGTATTAGTCACTCTCTGTCATGACCTTTTAAATAACTGCAAGGTGATGTGACTCTGGGGTTAATGTTCCCATATTGCAGCCAGACACAAGCCTTGACTAATAGTATTTAATGTCTACCAGGCTGATATACCAGGACATCGACACTTGTGTAAGACAAAGACACACAAGGCTGATGGAAAGAACATTTTAATGTCTGGAGCTAGAGCCAAAACTGGCATAGCAACTTTATCAAATCCAGATCACTTAAAGATGGCTCTGTTACCCAATATTACCTCTGGTTATTAATAATTCTGTGAGTAAATAGTTCAGAATGTTCAGGGCTACAAAGTCCAGAATGGAAGAATATGAATGTTGCTGGAGTTTTTCTGTGACACTAAAATGATAAATAAATCAAATAAATAGAAAGGCTTTAACACATTGATTTATTTAAGTGAAGTGATTCTTTCGTACTGAGTTTTGACTGTTCTGCTCGGCCAATTGTCAATAAAAATAACCACAAAACTCACATATACACTGCTTTTACATTCCATATCTACTGTCAACCACTATGAGCAAAGACAGTAATAATTAAAGTAATATTATACATTATAACAAAGGAACTTCTGTAAATAATTCAAATAAAAAACTCTCTGGGAAGTTTGGAGTTGTGAGGCTACAGCACTTACCAACATTTTAGGGTGGAGAAGTAGATTAGAAAAATGTTGATGGTCGTAATAATAATAATAATAATAATAATAATAATAATAATAATAATAAAGAAGCAATCTTTGTATGATTCTTTTACACAAAGCATATATTTAAAAATGTTATGATTCTTGGATGAAAATAACTGGCTAATAACTGTTGTGATTTAATTGCAAAGTTAATCCATTGTCTTTCCTGTAATAAGATGTGTAAATGCTAATTTGGAGCTCCATGGCAACTACTTACAATGCCTAACGTGAGGTCTGGAGCATAAATCTTTCACAACGATTCTTAAGAAAAAAAAAACTGAATCGGACCCACTGCAGCACAGCAACCATACTGAACCATTTTGAATTAAAAAAAGAAGCCAAACCTGCAATTTGGACGATGTTTACTTCCTGGGATGTTTTGATTGTCCCTGGTGGAATTGATCTTGTCTAGGCAATGAGGTTGAGCATTTTCTCAGTTCCAGGAAATTTACTAAGACCTTAATGGCTCTTTGTAAGGGCTTGCAGCATTAAAGCTGTGGTACCAAGAACAACTGTGTTATATGAAAATTCCTTTTTTCTTTTTTTTTTACAGATGGGAATTGTTCATTAAAACCCTGTTTTTGTTTAACGTGGTTTCTCCCTCTGTTATCATGAGATGGAGTGTGTGGCATAACAATTAAATCAAGTGCTATTGGTTATAACCAGTTTGTTTGTTTTACTTCGTATCATGTTACCCTGCCTGTCCAGGAAAATAAATAATAATGAGAAATTTTAGTTATTTTTACATTACTTTCAAAGAGTTCAGTGAAATACCACTTCTTATGATGAAGAAAATATTATACCAAACATGACACTTTAAAGGTCAGCACAATTTAGGGCAGTACCATTAAAGATTATTAAACTATTATGGTAATGATGGTAACCATGCTATAAATCAAACTATATATGAAATTATGGACGCTATAGTCTGTGTATATTTTTCTTCAAACTTTTTTTTTAAATATTAAAATGTCCTGTGTGATGCTTGTTTGGGCACTTGCTATAATTGGGGGAAAAATCCTGAGGAGCACTTGGCACTGGGACCACTGCTCTGAGTATGTGGCAGATGAGAGGGATATGACTAATACCACAGTGCCCAAAGGGACAGGGCAGGCTGAGTGGCTACTGCACAATGACCTGAAAATCTTTTTTTTTTTTTATAGTTGTTTTTTTTTTTAGTGCCATCAGGAGAGTGCACTCTTCCTGTTGCCTTTCCGAACCTGACATGTCAGCAACACTCAATTCCGTTTCCTCTCTATTGCCATAGTAACAAACCTTGTCACCATGGCTACAGCAAAATTAATGCAAAAACATGCAAAATTCATTGGCAATTCAACAACAAAAAAAAACATCAGTGACCATGGTTACAGTAGATGAGTGCAAGACTTCCCATTAGCTTGTGGGTGGCAAGGCACTCAGGACCTGGACAGATGTTGTTCAAGTGCTACTTGTTTCCCAAAGCTTACAAGTTCTCCTGCTGGGAAGAAAGCAAAAGCACACCAGAGTGAGTTTTAGACCTGCCAGATGAAGTTGATGCTTTTTGATTCTCACCATCTGCTGAGTTGAGGCAAGACTTAGTCTAATGCTGCAGCATGGAGCTGTATTAGAGTATAAGTTATATTCATGAAATATGACTACTCATCACAAAATGATGGGGTTGTATTCAGGAGGTCAGGTTGAGGAAGTGTGGAAGCCCTCCTTCTTTTACAAATGCCACCAATGTGGGAATAGTACAGTTTAATTTATTTAACCCTGAGGGGTTCTCAACACAGATATCAAAAAGAAATGGGATTTAAATAGATTACAATATTTGTTTCTCTCCTAAGGTCCTAAATGAACTAATGACAACTGAGTGGACAGATCTTACATTTCACTTTTTCCTGTTTGTCACTTTTGGCATCAAAATCTAAAAATATTCTTATTCTTTTCTAATCAAAATACATGATACAGAAAAGTGTTTAAACTCAAAAAGGAACATGTTTTGCTTTAATGTTTAAATACCCACCAATTAACAACTGCCTTGACTGACTAAAGACAATGAATCTTTTTTTTTTTAAATGCAAGCACTATGAAACTGTATGTCATAATTATTCCATGCTATGATTTGCATCACATCATAGGACCTAAAATGAGCTGCACTGATCGGCACACTGTTCACATGAACCATACTCCTCTGTGCCGAGTTCCAACAAAGTCACAAAGTGACTGATAATACAGTATTCACAGTAAATACTGTTGTCATACAACATTAATTCCCTTTGACTCCTTGCTAAACCAGCTTAAGTTATTAATGACAAGGAACCCTAGCAGTTATATGAGATTCATAGAAACACAGTTACAGACATAACAAGCAGTCTATTGCACCTTTGCTAGGGCAGTTGTCAGTAAATCGGCTGAGAATGCTTTGACTACAAACATGGACACCTCGAAATACAATCCCCAAATCTCACAGTGCTCTCTGTCTCCCAACTACTGATCTTAGCTGACACTCATTTCCCTAATCATCGCTCTCCCTATTTAAGCCTCGCACACACGCCACTTCAGTGTGAAGTATCGTTCTGCTCCATTCAGTTCATACCAAGTCGTGTTTATTCTGATTGCCTCTCTATTTCTGACCTTTGCTTACTCTCTCACATTTTTGCCCTTTTGTCTTTCCTCCACCACATTGTTCACCGATTGGCCAACCGTCGCTTGCTACTGACCACGACTTCTGTCTCTCGAATTGGATTTGTCTACAGTTTGCTTCACGCCTTCTTCTCCACATACATTCGTAAGTGCCTGCACTCTGACAGGATACTTCGCCATTATGGATGTAGCAGAGGAAGCGAAACAAACTGCACTTAATGCCCAGGGACACCTTCTGGGAGAACATCAGCAGATGCTAGCAGACCTCAACACAAGAATGGTGCAACTAGCTTCTGTGATGTCGCAGGCCCTACTAGCATGCCCCAAGGCTCAACATTTCCCAAGGTTCCCAAACCCTGTGCTGCAAGTTCCTGCTCTGAAAAGATTCATGGGAAACACTAATGCATGTAAAGGTTTCTTGCTCCATGTATTTTGCTTCCATGCCTAATCTGTCTGAAGAACATAAAATTGCAAAGTTCCTCTCTTTTGTCACCAGTAAAGCACTCCAATGGGCCAGTGCCGTTTGGAACCAAAGAGCTGAGCAAATGAAGTATTATGAGCAACTTCTCACTCAATTCAAGAGGGTATTTGACCATGAACCTGAGGGGATTGCAGTAGGAGAGAGCCTTCTCAACATTTCCCAAGGTTCGTGTAGCATGGCTGAATATGCATTGGACTTCAGGACACTGGCAGCTGCCAGTGGGTGGAATGATCCAGCGTTGAAGGCAGTCTTTCATCAAGGTCTGCGTCCTGAGATTTTCAGCAAGCTTGCTTGCAAAAATGAACAATGCATTCTAGATTCACTCATCGATCTAGTCATCCACCTGGACCATCTATTTTCACACTGCCCCTCTATTCAGGAAAGCCCTTGGCCAGTTCAGTCATCTGAAAACGAATCACCCACGGCTCTATCTCGTACCTGGTTGACATGTTCCGAATGTTTCCAGAGGAAACAGGAGGGCTTATGCTTCTACTGCAGGAGTGCCGAGCACCAGCTCAGATAGTGTCACCTCCATCCATCTAGTGCAGCTCCCACTGCAGGTCCTGCACATAGTGTGAATCACACATGAACTTTCAGTTCAAAATCATTTAAAGTTCCTGTACTGTTAAAGTTGGCAAACTCCACACATATCCTCTCTGCATTTATCGATTCGGGGCAGAGGGGAACTTTGTCAGTGACTCCTTTACCCAGTGGTTCAACCTGCCAACAACCCCTCTCCAAAGTGCACTCAGCATGCGAGCTATCTACAGAGGACCCACAGGAGAGGGTCTCGTCACTAAGTGCACCATCCCCCTTCACATCCAGGTGGGGGTGTTACATTCAGAGTTCATCTCCCTCTACATTACCTCTATGGAGGACCATGATATCATCCTTGGCTACCCTTGGCTGCAGCTTCACGATCCTTTGATTTCCTGGCAAAGAAATACTCCAGTGGTCACCCACCTGCTTCCAGGGTTGCATCGCTTGACTTCAAGTAAGCATCTCATCTACCTTGGTGGAAAGTCCACTACCAGATTTCCTTGACAATGTCCCAGAATGTTATCTGGACCTCAAGGAAGTATTTAGCAAGGGAAAAGCCTGTGGTTTACCATCTTATCATCCATACGTGATTAAGTTGTGCTATCGACTTACTGCCTGGCATGACACTGCCATGTGGTTCAGACCACCAATTAGTTTGGATGAAATTGAAGGGTCACAGTTGGAAGAAGAAAAAGCTGCTTACCAAGAAACCCAAACTAAATCTGGCACAGTTGAAAGACTCAGCCACGGCAGCTGCATTCGAATCCAGTGTCAAAGATCATCTAAAAGGTAAGGACATCACATGGCCAGTATTGGCAGATGTACTAACTTTAGCAACAAAAGAACATTGTCTTGTTGTAAGAAAGACTGAGAAGCCATGGATAGATGACCCAGAATGCCAAGATTTGATTCACCAAAGAAGTCAAGCCAAGATAAACAACTTTCAGGATGCAGAATATAAGAGTCTCTGTAAATCTGTTAAAACTGCATGCCGTAAGGCAAAACGGAAGTGGCTGGCTGGTCTAAGTGCTGAGGCAGATCAATCATTCAGGTCTGGTAATACCAAACGTACCTACCAGCTGATAAGGCAGATTAGTGGGAAGAGATCCCCTCAGGCAGGCATTGGTATCAAGGATAAGAATGGTGAAATGCTTTATGAAGCTGATAACATCAAAGACAGGTGGACAGAGTACAGCATTCAACTCTTCAGCTCAGACTCCCCACAGCACTCTCCCGATGAACATCCACCAGAGCTACTGGAACCTGAAGTCCTACCAAGCGAAATTAGAGCAGCCATAAAGAGATTAAAGGTTGGTAAAGCTGCTGGCCAGGATGGAATCTATGGAGAAATGTTAAAGGCAGGAGGAGACACTGTAGTGCTAGCTATGAAAAAAATAATTAATAACATCTGGAAGACTGGTGATTGGCCAAGCGATTGGACACAATCTGAAATCATTGCCTTATCAAAAGTACCCGGAACGCAGGACTGCTCCAAACATCGAACCATCAGTCTGTTGTGCCACGCATCTAAAGTGTTGCTGGAAGTTATACATAGCAGGTTAACACACTTTGTAATGCCTCAGATTGCTGAGAAGCAGTTTGGTTTTGTTGCCGGTAAAGGGACAACTGATGCAATTCTTACCATACGTAACATCATTGAGAAAACAGTGAAAGGCAAGATCAAGAGCTATGGCTGATATTTGTTGACTATAGCAAGGCATTTGACACAGTCAATCATGCGGTCTTGTGGAAAACTCTCGTGGATTTTGGCACACCCAAACATCTAGTTTGGCTTTTGGAGAGACTATACTCAAAAGCTACTGGAGTCATCCGAGTAGCAGACGGCCACACAGACCAGTTTCCATTTGAACAAGGAGTACGACAAGGCTGTATTGTGTCCCCCTTGCTTTTCAATGCCTGTGGTGAAGCCATCATGCAACAGGTGAAAGAGACACTGGATGAAAGATCAGGTAGCATTGTTGGTGGAAGAGCAATATGGAATATACGTTATGCTGGTGACACTACACTGCTTGCACGCTCAAAGATAGAACTGGAGAAGCAAGCAGCAGAATTGGAGAAATGCAGTCACACCTTTGGTCTCCATATAAACTCAGCCAAAATTCATGTTATGGTCCATGGAAGTAAAGAACAAATCTTCCTTGGTGGAAATGTAATCAACCAGGTAGATAGCTTCAAATACCTTGGCTCAATGGTAAGGATTGATGGAGATTCAACACCAGAGATTTGTGCTAGGTTAGCAATTGCAAGAGATGTCACTAGCCAGCTAATTGGATTGTGGAAGGCAAAAGAGATCAGCCTGAAACTGAAGAAATAATTGGTGAAATCTCTGATTTGGAGTATAGCCCTCTGTGGTGCAAAAGTTGGACATTAAAGCAGAGTGATATGAAGAAGATAGAGTCATTTGAGCTATGGGTATGGCGTAGAATGCTGCAGGTCAGTTGGAAAGATAGAAAAACCAATGCATGGATTCGCCAAAGGGTAGGAGTTTCAGAGGGAGATGGTCTGCTTGCCCAGTTGAAGAAGAGGAAGTTGTCTATGTATGGACACTGGAAACGACATTCAGATAGTCTAGTTCAGGTGAGAGTAGAAGATGAAATAGAAGGGAAGGCCCAGCCAGGACGAAGGGAATCAGGATGGATTGATAACATCAAGATGTGGACTGATGGTGGAATGGCCGTGGCCAGAGAAAAGGCATGCAAGAGAATGCCGACGGTTCTTTGAGGACTATGGCAATGCAGCAGCAGCAGCATGACACTGCCAAGAGGCCGCATCTATCCATTGTCCCAGAAAGAGCATGCAGCTATGGAAGAATACATTCAAGAGGCCCTCAAGCAAGGATACATCCGTCCTTCCAGATCTCCAGCTGTGGCGGGCTTCTTCTTTGTGGAAAAACAGGATGGTGGTCTCAGGCCATGCATTGACGATAGAGCACTTAATCAGGTGTCCGTGAAATATCCCTATCCTCTTCCTTTGGTCCCGGCAGCCCTGGAGCAACTCAGGTCAGTGAAAATCTTCACTAAGCTCAATTTACGCAGTGCCTATAATCTCATCTGAATAAAAAGGGGTGATGAGTGGAAAACCACCTTCAGCACTACTGCCGGACATTTTGAATACCGGGTAATGCTGTATGGCCTTTCTTCTGCTCCCAGCATATTCCAGTGCCTAATAAATGACATTCTACAGGACATGTTAGGCAAATACGCCATAGCGTACATCGATGATATCCTCATCTACTCCCCAGACAAAGCAACCCACGAGGGTCACATTAGAGCAGTTCTCAATCACCTGCTCAAGAGCCACCTCTATGTCAAAGCTGAAAAATGTGAGTTCAACCGGAAATGTATCTCCTTCTTAGGCTATGTCATCAGTGCTGAGTGGGTTAGTATAGACTCTTCCAAGGTTTTGGCGATCACCTCATGGCCCACTCCCAAGTCCATCAAGGACTTGCAACGTTTCTTGGGTTTTGCAAACTTCTATCACTGTTTCATTAGGGGTTTCAGCACGATCGCTGCTCCCTTAACCGCCTTGCTTAAGAAGGGGACCCAAGCAGCTCCAGTGGAACCTCGTGGCAGAAGAAGCCTTCAGTCATCTGAAGCAAGCTTTCACCTCAGCCTCAGTGTTACAGCATTCTGACCCTTCAAAGCCATTCATTCTTGAGGTAGACGCATCTGACACTGGAGTAGGGGCCATTCTGTCACAACATTTTGGGGAGAAATTGAAAACCCATCCTATAGCCTTCTTTTCCAGAAAACTCTTGCCTGCAGAAATAAATTACGACATGGGTAACAGAGAGCTGCTTGCCATCAAACTAGCCTTTGAAGAGTGGCGACACTAGTTAGAGGGAGCTACTCATCCGTTTATCATCCTCATGGATAAGAATCTGGAGTACCTCAGAAAAGCTAAGAGATTAAATCCTCATCAGGCCAGGTGGGCTCTTTTCTTTACTCGCTTAGACTTCACCATATCATTCTGTCCAGGCTCTAAGAACACCAAAGCCGATGCACTATCACGAGTCTTTGCCCCGCTTCATCAAGACTCTGTCACACACTCAATTCTCCCACAGCAGTGTTTTGTACAGTCTATCACCTGGGACCTCGATAAGGGAATCCCAACCTCAGACTCAACCTCTCAATCTTCCACCAGGATTACTATATGTACCGAATCACCTCAGAGGCAGACTCATCACATGGGCTCATGCATCTCCCACCACTGGACACCCCGGCAGTCAATGCACCCATCAGCTGTTGAAGAACAAGTATTGGTGGGAAAGCATGATCACAGACATCAACCATTTCATTGCTTCATGCTCCATTTGTGCCCAAGCCAAAGTACCAAGAACCCCACCAGCAGGCAAGCTCTGTCCCCTTCCTGTACCTCAAAGACCCTGGTCCCACATAGCTATTGATTTCATCACCGACCTCCCCCCCTCTCAAGGCAATACAACCATTATGGTCACCACTGACCACTTCTCCAAAGCCCTTAAACTTATCGCGTTACCTGGCATCCCCACAGCAGCTCAAACTGCAGAATTATTGTTCCAGCACGTTTTTAGATATTATGGCCTTCCTGAAGACATAGTGTGTGGCTGTGTGGCCTTGCTGTGAGGTGACAGCGTCCCACTACACCACCATGCCGCCCCAAATGGTCAAGTTGAAAGAGCTAATCAAGAAATCGGCTGCTTCTTGAGGATTTTCTGCATGTGCAACCAGGGGGACTGGCCACATTTCCTTGCGTGGGCCGAGTATACACAGAATTCCCTGAAACATTCTGCAACTCAGTTGACACCATTTCAGTGCATACTCGGCTACCAACTACCCTTGTTCCCCTGGGACAATGCACCTAGCCATGTACAAGCAGTAGAAGTGGTTTTCACACAGCCAGACAATATGGGAGGAGGTCCACCAATGTCTGGAAACAGTCAATGCCCAGTATAAAGAGTATGCTTACAAGCAGCGGGCAAACATTCCAGACTTTTCTCCAGGCAACAGAGTATGGGTGGTAACTAGGAACCTCAGAGAACCCAACACCTGTAAGAAGCTCCAGCCACGATACATTGGACCATTCAAGGTCATTCATCGCATAAACGAAGTCTCATACCGTCTGGAACTCCCCCCTCACAGCAGGCTAGCAGCCACATTTCACGTCTCCAGTCTAAAACCTGCGATCCTGGGGCCCCTTGCTGAGAATGCAACAGTCTAGGAACACCCAGGTCTCGACACAGAGGGTGAACCAGTCTACCAGGTAAATAAGATACTCAACTCAAGACAAAGAGGACAAATTGAGTATCTGGTAGATTGGGAGGGTTATGGCCCTGAAGAACAGAGCTGGGTTGCTGCCAAAGATGTTCTAGACCCACTCCTCAACCACACCCTACATCCTGACAAACCAGCGCCCAGAGGTAGGGGGCATCCCAGGAAGAATGTAGCTCCCAGAGGGAGCTCCTCGGGGGGTGGGGGGTTCTGGCAGTAAATCAGTTGAGAACGCTTTGACTACAAACACGGACACTTCAAACTACAATCCTCAAGTCTCACAGCGCCCTCTGTCTCCCGACTACTGATCTCAGCTAACACTCATTTCCCTAATCACCGCTCTCCCCATTTAAGCCTCACATGCATGCCACTTCAGTGAGAAGTATCATTCTGCTCCATTCAGTTCATACCAAGCCGTGTTTATTCTGACTGCCTCTCTATTTCTGACCTTTGCTTACTCTCTCACATTTTCACCCTTTGTCTTTCCTCCACCACGTTGTTCCCCAATTGCCCGACCCTCGCTTGCTACCGACCACAACTTCTGTCTCTCGATTTGGATTTGTCTACAGTTTGCTTCATGCTTTCTTCTGCACATACATTCGTAAGTGTCTGCACTCTGACACACTGATCTTATTATACAAAAAGCAGAAAAAAGATGCTATCAGATGTGATTAGCATCACTATCAGTCATCCCAGCCAAACAAAATAACAAAATGAAACTCTAAAACTTGACATTTTTCTTAGTGATTTTATTTACCATTGAATTATGTTATTTAATTGTTCTGGTTTCCTTTATAGAAACTATTATTACTATTATTATTACATATATATATATATAGGCATTTGAATCTGAACTATATTTTTGTCTGAATAACAAACAGTACACAGAAAAGCTGTAACCCTTTTGTTCTAACAAAACAAAAACAAAAAAACACTAAACTTACAGTTTTGTCATCTGTCCTTTTGCATCATTTGTACTTTGTTTAGACAATGTCTGCTCAGTCTATCAACTTTCAGTTTCTCTTCCAAACATCCATCCATCCATTATCTGTAATCGCTTATCCTGGTCAGGGTCACGGGCAAGCTGGAGCCTATCCCAGCTGACTATGGGCGAGAGGCAAGATACACCCTGGACAAGTCGCCAGATCATCGCAGGGCTGACACATAGAGACAAACAACTATTCACACCAACGGTCAATTTAGAGCCACCAATTAGCCTAACCTGTTTGTCTTTGGACTGTGAGGGAAACCAGAGCACCCGGAGGAAGCCCACGCAGACATGGGGAGAACATGCAAACTCCACACAGAAAGGCCCCTGTCGGCCACTGGGCCCGGACCCAGAACCTTCTTGCTGTGAGGCAATAGTGCTAACCACTACACCACTGTGCCGCCTCACTTCCAAACATATTTTAGTGGAAAAATTATGATAGAGTAAATAATCCACTTCGTTCATGTTCATTACACCTGTGACTGAGTCTGTAACACAACAACTGGTGATGTACAGTATTACAGAAATGTCAACAAAATGGGTTAGAATATATTCGCCCATTGGAGCGCAAAACTAGGTGGGCGTGTCATGCTGTGTAATAACATGACGCGACTGGTGCTGACTGTCTGCATGAATCTATAGCAGAGAGAATCTCTGCCTACAGCACTGGGCTCAGTTAGCCCACAGCCTTGCTTCATATCATTCTGTGTGTTTTTTGTACGACCACTAGTGATGCTGTTACACGTCTCATCTTATCTCATTATCTGTAGCCGCTTTATCCTGTTCTACAGGGTCGCAGGCAAGCTGGAGCCTATCCCAGCTG
>JAODVO010000028.1:52964863-52975891 GCA_025400055.1 Notarius lentiginosus | reverse complement strand
AGTGTAATTTATTATTATTTTTATTATTATTATTATTATTATTAATAATAATAATAATAATAATAATAATAATAATAATAATAATACAGACTTGGGTCTATAACTAGCGAGGTACACTGAGCATGGAAAATGTTTGCTTTGTCCGCATGTTGAAAAGAAAATAAGACGCACTGGTAGCAAATAATTTTAAAACTCTGTCTATTGTTGATTTTTAAACTAAACATACCTGGATATGTGCTCCTTGCTGGCATGCAAAGCCAAATGTGGCACAGTATCATAAACATCAGTCATCAGTCATTTTTATAACTCTAAAAGATGTTCTAAGTATGAGGTTGACTGTGATAGATGTGATTCAGGCCTGCTGGCCTGTCATGAAGCCTGGCTACCAGGAACATTTCAGTGCAGAATTTAGTCTGCCAAGTCATGAGTTGCAAGATTAATTTCAAAGAGTGAACCACTGATCTGATAGCAACTTCAGAAGCCAGGAACCTGGTTCCAGTAATCACCCTTCCCCCATGTCCCTATCCATGGCTGCAGTGTCAGACAAACTCTTTCAACACCAGTCTGCTTGGAACACCCCTCTCTTATACAGAGTGTCACTGTAAACCAGACATTATATAAGAGAAACTAAACCATATAAACCCCACCTCTTCCACCTTCCCAAAACTAACTAATGGTGCTGAATGTGGTATGCTATCACATGGCAGTGTCCTTAACAATACTTGACAAATTCCCATTCCAACATTTGACCTGAAGCACCTTCTGTTATATTTTTCTTGGATAAATATAGCCACATGTTCATAGTAATGCCTAAATCTGCTGTGTTCAGGGATTATTTATATACTTACTCTACTGTAAAACCTGCTCGCCAAATTATGTCTGGTTTAGGTTTAGGTCTTGAGAACTCAGCCAGATATTTTTTGCAGTAAAACATTTACTTTCATGAAATGCTCTTGGCCTGTTTTTCCTCAACATCATTAGCTGCAGGTTTGCTGTAGACATTATATTAAGTAGTAGACCTCCCTTCAAAATGCATTGGTTCTCTGAGCAGTTCACACCGTACAGAACATGGCTGCTGAGACTTTAAAGGATCTAAGTATAGTTTAAAAGACTACCAAGCCTTTGGGAAGTTCCATTCTTCAACTAAAAGTGCTACAGTTATGGCTGAAGTTTGTTATCAAATAAATGGAAAATATCTTGCAAATTCAACTCTCAAGCATGTGGTACACTAAGAAAGTAAATCCAGTAAAGTGGATTATTATTATTGGCCTTTTGTAGGTAGTCTCAGTTTCATTTGCATGTTCTGCCAAATGCTTGCCTTGATTTGTAATTCTCATAAAGCAGCATTTAATGATGATTTAATGCTATTTGGCCACATTGGTGGCTATTGGCTGTTTACGTAATAATGAAGTGAAGTCCCAGTGAGAGTAAAACTCCATTTCAGGCACCTTGTTCAGTTTTGGGTAGGAATTTAGGGATTTGTATGGGAGGGATCAGGGCTTGTCATCACCTGCTGATCCCTTTCCACCTCTGTAAACAAATGCAAAGGAAACATTTAGCAGGAAAGCAGTTGGTTTCAGGTTTAAAACACCAATCAGACTGTGAAATTGGAATTGGTCTCAAGACTTTTTTTTGTCAAATTTCATTCCTCTGAGCTAAGGCATGCAGGTTTGCTAAAAGTGTTAGTTGTGAGAAGTGAAGTTCATCATTTGTTGATCATTGTGTTTTCTGTAGATCGTGAGTCTAAAGAGCATGATGAGGCAATAAAGACTGATACAACAGAGGAGCAGCTGCCCCCAGCCAAAGTGCCCATTAATCCTAAGCAAGACCTAATCAACAGCAAGAAGCAGGCTGCCATGCGCAAGGACAGGAAGAAGCAGCAGGAGAAGCTGAGGTCCATGGGTTCGCCGGACTACTCACCACTTCCAGTCGACAAGCACGAAACTGAATTTGTAAGTTACAGTGAGGGAATGGAAAATGGGAAGAATGTCACTGATTGCTAATGACTAACTGATTGTTGTTACATGTGTGTTGTGCTGAATTATAAAGGGTCCATGTAGAAGAAAACTGGACGGGATCATAAGGGGACTGAAAGACACCTCCCGCATTGTGGCTCTCTCTCTTTATCTGCCCAACTGTGACAAAAAGGGCTTCTTCAAACGCAAGCAGGTGTGGATTTAGTCTTTAAGTGTTTTGACATCATACAAGTTATGTCAACTTACAGATTAATAGAATAATAATTTCAAAGAATATTAACTTAAAGTAATGAATGTCTGGTATTTGTTATCGATAGTTATTTAACACCTCTTTCAATCTCTCCCTCCCACTCAATCCACATTTAGTGTAAGCCCTCACGTGGTCGGAAACGGGGAATATGCTGGTGCGTGGACAAATATGGAGTGCAGTTGCCAGGGACTGACTACAGTGGAGGAAACATCCAGTGCAAAGACATGGAGCCTGGCAACAACAATGAGTGAGGAGGGATACACCATGATCACCTAAGCCGAGGCTCACCTCCTTCTTTCCTTCCCACCTGTCCTCCCGCCAGTCACTCTATGATTTTGATCCAAAAAGAAGAAACAAAACACAAGCAAATTTGAACAAAAACAAATGATAAACTTTTTTTGACTGAGCGCTCATCTCTAACTTGGGGTACCCAGTTAATCAGAGGGCCTCTGCTGTGTTAAGAGCTGGGTCCCAGCAAAAGATTTTTAAAAATATATACATTCAATTATATATTTTTATAGAGGCTGGGGTTTGAGCACCATACTTGTTAACATACAGGAAAAAAGAGCATATGGTATGTTAATTATTACCAGCGCTATCTTGATCTTTTACATCTTTGAGGTTGAGGTGTCAGAGGAAATAGCTCAAACTCTTATTATTGAAAGAACTATAAAATGTTTAGTTTGTTTTGTTTTCAAAAAAAGAAATAATAATAATGTCATAGGGATGTGCTGATAGAGCTCTCTCTATATGGCTATTTGGTCCTGTTAGAGCACTTATTGGGAAAACCTTGGAAATGTGTAACTTCACCAAGTTCAGTGTATGTGTGTATGTGTGTGTGTGTGTGTGTGTGTGAATATATATGTATGTCTTTGTATGTGTGAATGTGAATGTGCAGCTGCATGAAAGAGAAACATGGTGGACACTTTTTTGGAATATGTTCCTTTTTTCCACCACATGAGTGTGTGGCAAAACCCCCATGCCCCCTGAGAGCAGTTATTGAGTAGGCTCATTGCTAGTTGCTAGCATTCTCTCACTGGCCCACTCTTTGGGAGAACGATGGTGTAGGAATTGAAATTCCAAGTAAGTTTGACATACTTGTCTCAGTGACTCTGTGACTGTGTAGCTTGCCTAAAATGCCAACTGTGCCTATGTAACCTGATGCTGGCGTGCAGACTGATCCAGGTGAATGGATAGTTGATGTGTTGGCTGTGGCCTGAGGTCCTGTCATGTCCAACGTCTTCACAGATTTCTTGGTCGAAGAGCGTAAAAGAAATGTCCACATCCAAACTCATCTGGCACCCATTTTGCAGCACAAGTAACAGTATCCAAACTGGGACACTTGGTGTTATGGTCTGAGACAGATTTCAATGGTCTGACACTAACTTTCCCAGAATTTGGACTTGAAGTAACTTGACTTTGATGGACATTCACTTTTGAAAGTGGTGGCTTCTTTCTCAGCCTGTGACAAGTTTTTAGAATAGTCTTCTTTTATTATTTTTGCCTTCAGTGAAGTATCAACTTATCCGCTTATGAGCCATTTCCTAGACCAAGTGCTTTCACTGAACTGAGTGACACCTTGGCGTAGTATAATACCGTTAACTGTAGATTGATGAATGTTTTATGAGGAACCATTATCAGGAATTGCTGCTTGGAAAACGAGCTGTGCATTTTAGCATGTTTTCATTGTTACAACCTTTGGTGTAATCTGTTTTCATTGTTACAGCCACCAAGGTCTTCCCCAGTCCTCCCCAACCATCCCACCCCTAACTTTTTTTTTCCCCCAAGCCACACAACTACTGTGTGTGTTGTTCTTGAAATTCTATCTTCAGCATGACATAAGTGTACCTTTTGCTTTTTAAAGGGTTTCATTTGAAAAAGAAGGCACATTTAACTACCATTGTCATTCAGTGCATTGAGAGTTTTATGTGAGTCTGTGTGTGTTTTAGTGCCTTTCTACATACAAATACATTTGAATAGTGACGTGAACGTTACACAATAGCCAAGGGGATAAAATTGGTTAATCATTATGTACTGACGAGGGTCCTCAGTCTCTTTCAGATTTATATGTCAAATATATTTCTGTCATGCCATGACTATTTTAAATCATTATGTAAAATCACTAGCTGTGAAAGGGAAGCTAGTGGGTACACCTATGTCTCTCATTGATTGTTTTTATTATTTTTTTATCTCAAAGAATAAGCTGAATTTTGAGACTGCAAGTATATGTAATTGCTTGAGATAGTAGTTCGAGTTGTTTTCAGTCAAGCTACATATGAACAGGGATACACAGAGGCCTTCATGGCCTGCACAGGCTGGTGATTCTTTAGCAGAAAAATCAGCAAGAAAAGCCATTCCCTGCCACAGTGGTTCTGCTCAGATCTTATTACAGAGCTCATGTGATCGTAGTTTCATGGCTGGGAGGGGGCCAGTAATGCTTGACACAATAAGATAGATGAGACGCTACTCCACTAAGCTTGCCTCTAGTGCTGCTGCTTCTCTGCTATTGATAGCTACACCATTATCAAAAAGAAGACAAAGAACCACAGGTCGACAGAAAGTCCCAACGGCATGTCTAAATGGAAAAATGAGTGATGAGAGACTCTCAAAGTATGGAGAGAAAAGAGAAAAAGAGAGAGTTTTTCGGGGTGAAGGTTATAAACAGTCCTTCACAGGTGTTTTAAATGAGTTATTGAGGAGGTGTTGTTCACTATTATTGCACAAATGGCCTCTGAGGAGGAGGCCAGAGCATTTGCCAGCATTATCCAGGTCCTGATTTGTGCTCAGAGCCCCCTCCCACTTTTTTCTTTCTTTCTTTTTAAGCAGCTTGCACTTATGTATTTACAATTTTTTTTATTATTGCCATATGACAGCTTCCTCCTAGCAGTGCTGACTCCAAAGCACATCTCAGATCAGGTGTAGGAGAAGCAGGAACAGGCCTCAGACACAAACCCTGCCTGGGGACTTTTGACAGGGGCTTTAGTGGCCCAAGCCTGACAACCACCTCTTCATCTGGTGGGGGAAAAATTACAACATTAAAATACACAGCTATTGATCTCAGTCCAATCTCTACTCATCTACTCTTACAGCTACTGGACTATGTGCCTCAGTGGCACCCAGGGAGAGGGAGGGAAGGTGAGAGCCCCAGGCCATGATCAAGTGGGGCCCAACAAGAATACACACCACAAGACACATCACAATAGATACTATTAGCAGGCTAGGCAATGGGGGTCTCAGAATCTGTGAGGCAGGTACAAGCAGCGAGTGGTAAATCAGTGACTGCTCTTCTGGTCTTGGAACTGACATCAAAGGATGTAGGAAATGCTTTCTCATAGCTTAGATGTGGTTCATGATTGAATCATGTGCATAGAAGTGATACAGCCAAGGGCCTGTTGATTTGTTTTGTGTTTTACTACAAAATTCTAAACAGTGAATTGCAAAAAATGGTGTGTTTTTTCCGCATCAACCAAAGACAATACACTAAAACAAATTTGTCACTTCATTCTGAATCACCATGATAGACTAAATCTCATCATAGAGATAAGATGCTATTCTCATTTACTGAGATGCTTTAATAATATGTAAAGTGTTTATAAAGAAGAATAGTCACATCAAGCCAATATAAGCCACTGTGACGTTGCTTGGTGCCTTCACCAGATTCCGAATCTTCAAAATGGTTAGATGGATACAATATTCACAACTCATCATACAGTAGTATTACAGCTTTCTTTCCGAATCACTAACAGTTTCTTCTTCTTCTTGTTTTTCTTTTTTGTGGATGAGAAGACTTGATGATTGATGACATTGACACATGGCCTAACATGGCGTTTTGAAAGAAAAAAAAACAGATAAACAAAAAACAACCATTTGTGGCAGGAGGACCGTGAAAATGTTCAGCATTTGGAACTCTTAATAAACAGATAAAAAGAAAAAAAAAAACTCAAATTATTAAGAAAGTAAATATCACTGTAATATTTATTCAACTTGTAATTTATGTACTCTTTTAACCTTTGTCTTTTTTGTTATGACAAAGCATTTATTTAAATAAAGTTATGTATTCATTTAAACTCCTGTGTTCTACACATTCTTATTATTATTGAAAACTTACTTGTGTGAATTCTATCACATCTATTTGTTCAAAATGGAACATTAATTATATGTTCACCATACATGAAACTTAATTTACAATAGGCAAATAAGATATGAATGTGCATGCTAGTATGTCTTGGTATATAAACGAGTCATGACATATCAATCATTTTAACACAACATTCTTTGCTTTTTTGTATAAACAATACAGGTTATTGTTGGTGGATACGTTTATTGTTGAGAGATGAAACACTGCAGATTGTAGGTTTATTTTGAATGCAGACTTTACATTAAAGTCCTGCCCCAAGGCCAGTCACCTGGTTTTGTCCAAAAAAGCTGCACAGGAACTCCTAGGAAGTCATTTAATAGGAGCCCCAACTTCAAGGAGAAACAGACCAACACAATGAAAAAAGTGATTCAAATTATGGCAGTATCCAACATCACAGAGTGATTCTGCAGGGTGATATTCCAGAAATACCACCTTCAACTACAGGGAAAGTGTGTCAGAGCAAGTTAGCATAAATTCATGCCACATGGCTTCAGTGTGATCCATAGCTGTTAAAGTCAGTGGTGGCCATGAGGGACAAATCTCAAGCTAATTTACCAAACAGAAACATCTGCTAAACACAAACACTGAGGGTTTTTTTTTTCTTTTTGTTTATTTTTAGTAATACTTTTTTTTTTACTGTAATTCAACAGCCATACTTCCTGGAATAAGTGGAAAGCATAACCAGTAAGTAGGTATCCAGATGTGACTCACACACTTGTGTTAAGATGGGCTAGTATTCTTTCAAAAGAGTCACAGGAAGGAAGCAGATTCAGCAAAACGTGCTGAATCTGATTTGATTTGTGAATCAGTGAACATGACAATTACAGATGCCTTCAAAAAAAAATCTAACAATGCACATTAGTTTTCAAAATGTGTGCCCTGTCAGGTGGCAGAGATGGCGGCACTTGTGCAAAATGCTTCTTTATTAAAACTGGCAGATAGCAAATAACAAATCCAAAAATGCTAGGCTTAAACATAGTCAAGGACAGGCAGTACTTCAGGTGATACACAAAGAGAATGTCAGAGGCAAAGACAAAAATCACAAAATCCAAAAAACAGACCAGAACAAAAAACATGCCCAAGAATACTGATACAAATGCTTCGTATGTCAGCTGTGAAACACAGAGTTGAATGAATACTTAGCAAAGTCCTAATGTGGTAAGAGTGCTTACACAGTGTGGGTAATTGGATCCAGGTGTGTGCAATTAGTAATCAAGTAAATTTGAACATGTGAGCTGGGAGTTGGAGTCCATAGAGACCATAGTTGAAGGCAGAGGAACATTCTGGGGAATAGATTTTGATGCCAAATTCAGCATAGACGTGGCAGAAGCCCCCCTTCCCCCTTCCCAAAGAGCTACCTCTCGGAGCAGAGATGTTCCTAGGTCTACCCCATGCTAATTGCATGGGTTTGTCAGGATATAGGACATGAAAGTCGTTCATAAGTAGTGGGTCTAAAACACTGTGGGCTGGGATCCAGCATCTTTTATCAGGGCCTCTGATCACATACTGCAGTTTACCCTCTATGTGGCATAAATCCAGGATAGCTTTAAATAGATAAGCTGGCTATCCTTTGATCAATAGGGGTTCTGGTGGCATGTGCCATAGAACTCCATCAGCCCTTAGACAGCTGGTTTGAGGCATGAGAGTCTGCCGTCTTTGGGTAGTTCTAACCCATACATAACCTTATTGATGCATTGAAAAACCTTGTATGGACTGGTGTAGCCATTCATTAGCTTTTGACAGTTCCGTGGGTTTCTCAAGTCCTTGGTGGAAAGCCTGACCAGGTTCTCTGGCTGGAATTCTGTTGCTGCTGTTTGATGTTGGTTGGTAAATTCCTTGTTTTGTAGTGCCACTTGTTCTAACATCTGATGTGTGATTTCCCATACCTTTAGCTCCACCTGAACCACTCATCCACTGCAGGAGAATCAATAGGAGTGGCATCTCACTGAACAAGGGAGTTTGGTAACTTGAGGACACACTGGAAAGGAGTAAGCTGAGTAGCTGAATGCCTGACAGAGTTCTGGGCATACTCCCCCCATGGAATGAAGCAAGCCCAGTCTTCCTGATAGTTGACACAGAAAGAGTGGCGGACTCTTCTGATCTCCTGGTTGGCTCACGCCAACTGACCATTGGCTTGCAGATGATAGCCCCATGTGAGGCTAACAGCAACTCTCAACTTCTCCATGAAACTTTTTAAAGATGTGAGACGTGAACTACGCTTTTTGGTCACTCGCAATGTCCTCAGGCAAGCCAAAGTACCTGAATACATGATTAAACAGCAGTTCAACTGTTTCAAAGGCCATGGGTAGCTTTGGAAGTGGTATCAGGTAGAGGCACTTGGAGATGTCCAAGATTACTGTGTTTCCTTGAGAGGGTGGTAGGTTAGTCATGAAATCCTGAGCTAGATAAGAACAGATAAGGCATTGAGGCACAGGAAATGAGACTAGTTTACCTGCAGGTAGTATGTAAGGGCTCTTGGACTGGGCACATACAGTGCAGGATGAGATTAACTAGTGAATATTTGTGAATATGTTAGGTCACCAGCACTTCTGATGCTGATCGTAGGTCTTATGGATACTCATAAAGGTGTCTGGTTGCCAGGGATGTATGTTTCCAAGAGATTACCTTCACTCTCAGATACAGCAGGATGAAAGTCCTCCTACATGGACAATTGGGATCTGAGCTCGGGTTGAGTGCACAATGTCACTTGTTCACAGGTAAGTATGCCCACAAAGTAGGATTCAGAGAGTATTGGTTCTTCTTGGGTCTGATGTGGTGATGCTAGGTGAATACATGATAGGGAGTCTACTTTACCATTCTTGGATCCAGGTCAATACAATATGCTGTATCTAAACTGTGTGAAGAATAGAGCCCACTGGGTTTGACATGAGGTGAGGTGCTTCTGAGGTACTTGAGGTTCTTCTGGTCAGTGAACATGATGAATGGGTGTAATTCTCCCTCTAGCCAGTGCTTCCATTCCTCTAGTGTCAGCTTTACAGAGAATAGTTCTCTATTCCCCATATCATAGTTCCTTTCTGCTGGTGTCAATTTCTTTAAGAAAAATGCAGCTGGGTGGAGTTTGGGTTTCTCCCCTACCCTCTGTGACAAGATGGTACCCATTCCATTGTCTGAGTCATCCACTTTGATCACCAATGGTTTCATGGGGTGTTTAAGGGTGGGTGCAGACATGAAAACATCTTTAAGTCTTTGTAGGGCATGATCTGTTTCCAGATTCCAGTATAGTTCCTTAAGGCCCTTCTTTAGGAGAGATGTGAGGGGACAAGCAGTGGCACTAAAATCACAAATGAATCGACAGTAAAAGTTTGCAAAGCGCAGAAACATAGGAGCTCTTTGACTATGGTGGGAATCAGCCATCCTTTAACTGCTGCCACCTTGTTCTTATCCATGAAAACCCCTCCCAGGCTGATGACGCAGCCTAGGAAGGAGACTTGTCTGACATGAAACTAACACTTCTCTCCTTTAACATTTATAAATGATTGTCCAAGTCTCTGCAGTAATTGATTTACGCGGATGATGTGGTTTTCTTGGAACAGAGTAAATCAATATGTTGTCTATGTAGACTATTACAAACTTTCTCAATATATCCCTGAGCACATCATTAATCAAACACTGGAACCCTGAGGGAGCACAAGAGAGCCCATATGGCATTACATCTCTGTCACAGAGGGCCAGAGGTGGTGCTAAAGGCAGTCTTCCACTCATCTCCTTCTCAAATGTGGACAAGGTTGTATGCACTATACAGGCAGAGTTTAGAGAAAATGTTGGTTTCTCAAAGCTTTTCTAAAGCAAAGGTGACTAAAGACAGTGGTGATCAATACTTGATGGAAATGTGATTCAAACCCTGATAGTCGATATAGGGCCTGAGGCCTTCTCTTTTTGTCTCCATGAAGAAGCAGCCAGCTGATGCTGGCGACATACAGGGGCAAATGTACCCCTGTGCTAGGGCTTCAGTGATATATCCCTGCATGGCTTGGTTTTCTGTGACAGAGAGGGGATAAACATGACTGTCAGGGAGTATGGCTCTCGGCATGAATTTAATGATGCAGTCATAGGGTTGGTGAGGAGGCAGGCCCCTGGCTTTGTCTTTGTTGAAAACCTCTCAGAAGTGGTGATGTTTGGGAAGAATATTAACTTAGTATGGATTGTCTGGGCTTTCAATCGAGGTAGATATGGTCATCACTGCTGATACATGGAGAAATGAACAGAGGCAAAGTGCTGACCAGCTGAGAATTTCTTACTTGGTCCAGGAGGTACAGAGGTCATGTTTCTGCATCCAGGGAAGCCCAAGGACAATGATGTATTTGGTGGTGACAGTGATCAACAACAAAATGGTTTCATGGTGGAGAACACTGGCTTGAAGCTGAATGGGTTTGGTGATGTATAAGATAGGTCCGATGGGGCCTCCAATTAGGGCATGGACATGGAGAGGGTGCTGAAGTGGAGACATCAGGAGGTTGAGTCCTTCTGCTGTGGTCAGGTCAATTAAAGGGCATATCCTGGACCACTTTATATATATATATATCCTTTACACACTCATCCAGAAGGGTAATTTTGCACAAGGCCATTTGTCTACAGCAGAAAAAAATAAAATGACAAAATGCGTCTGGAAAAATCCCAAGGGAGTCTGGAGCCAGATTCGTGAC
>JAODVO010000028.1:52822002-52832162 GCA_025400055.1 Notarius lentiginosus | reverse complement strand
TCCCCCTTCCTTGTCTGTGTCTCCTCCCCCTCAGGTGAGTGATGTCCGTAACACTGGTGCAGAGGGAGAGCCTGGGCTGGTGTGCTGGTGCTGTGGGGAGCCGGGACATCTCCAACATCAGTGCTCCATGATGGAGGTGGGCCCTCGATCAGGCCCGAGCATATCAAATACTGGTAAGTGTCCAAGGGGATACATATCAGGTTTTGGCGGATTCCGGCTGTAACCAGACCTCAATCCACCAAAGCCTGGTGCAAGGTGAGGCATTGGGGAGAGCACAAATGGTGAAGGTGTTGTGTGTGCACGGGGATGTTCACAACTACCCTTTAGTGTCTGTCCACATTCTATTTCAAGGGGAAAAACATGGTTAACCCTTGTCTCACCCACTTGCTAATTTTGGGGACTGATTGGCTGGGGTTTAAGGAATTAATGATGCACATAGAGACAAAGTACTTGTAATGTTGCCCACATCGAGCTCCAAATTGGTCGCCAAGTGGCAAGGGTCCTTTGAGATCACACGATGAGTCGGGGGCATTGACTATGAGGTGAGGTGAATGGACAGGGGTGGGGCATTACAGATTTACCCTCAATCTGTTAAAACATTGGAATGAAGAGGTCCCCGTGGCGTTGGTGTCGGTAATTCCGGAGAAGGCAGAGCTGGGGCCGGAGGTTCAAAAAAGAAAATTGATATCACCCACCGCTCCGGTCAGCCTGTGGAGACCACTTCTCCCTGATCCAGCTCACGGAGGTAGCCCAGTTGCAGAAATAATTTTCCGAAGTGTTTTCGCCCCTGCCCAGCTGCACCCACTTCATAGAACACCACATTGAGACGCCCCCGGGGGTGGTAGTGTGCAGCCGCCCTTACCACCTGCCCGAACACAAAAAAAAGGTGGTCCGGGATGAGCTTGAAGCCATGCTTGAAATGGGCATAATCGAGGAGTCCCACAGTGACTGGAACAGCCCAGTGGTCCTGGTCCCCAAGACCTATGGGTCAGTCCGGTTCTATGTGGACTATAGGAAAGTCAGTGCAGTGTCTAAATTTGATGCATACTCAATACCTCGCATTGACGAGTTGCTCAATCAATTAGGCACTGCTCAATTTTATTTGACACTGGATTTAATGAAGGGATATTGGCAGATCCCCTTGAATCCTCTGTCCCAAGAGAAAACAGCCTTTTCCACACTGTTTGGCTTACACCAATTCATCACACTTCCTTTTGGGCTATTTGGGGTGCCCGCTACATTCCAGTAGCTTACGTTCTGCCCCCATGCCACCTACGCAGCCACATATCTGGATGACATTATCATCTACAGTAATGACTGGCTGCGGCACCTGCAACACCTTAGGGTCATCCTATAGTCACTGAGGCAGGCTGGTCTCACAGCCAACCCAAAGAAATGTGTAATTGGGCAGGTGGAAGTATGGTATCTGGGTTTCCACTTAGGCCATGGGCAGGTGCATCCCCAAATTAATAAGACAGAAGCAATTGCGGCCTGCCCAAGGCCCAAGACCAAAAAGGGGGTGATACAGTTCCTGGGGCTGGCTGGCTACTATTGGAGGTTCATACCTAATTATTTGGATGTCACCAGCCCGCTGATGGATCTCACTATAAAGGGAGCACCAGATCCGGTCCAGTGGATGGAGCAATGCCAACAGGCTTTCTCTAGGGTAAAGGCTGCACTGTGTGGAGGGCCACTGTTAAACTCCCCTGACTTTTCTCTTCCCTTTATTTTACAGACAGACGCATCAGACAGAGGGCTGGGGGCCATTCTGTCCCAGAGGGTGGAGGGGGAGGAGCGTCCCATGCTGTACATTAGCCAAAAGCTGTCAATGCAAGAGGGCAGGTACAGCACGATCGAAAAAGAGTGCCTAGCTATCAAGTGGGCAGTCCTCACCCTCTGGTAGTACCTGCTGGGGCGCACTTTCACCCTCTGTTCGGACCACATGCCCCTCCAGTGGCTCCACCGCATGAAGGATGCCAACGCATGGATCACCTGTTGGTATCTTGCACTCCAGCCATTTAAATTCGAGGTGGTCCACAGGCCGGGGGCGCAGATGGTGGTGGCAGATTCCCTCTCCCGTCAAGGGGGGGGGGAGTCAGCTTCAGGCTGGACGGCTCCCCGGCCTGAGTCGGGTGGTGGGGATATGTGGCAGTGGGGCCGTGGCCAAGTGTCGGTCTGTGAATGGAGGGAGGAGTCAGGGAAGGTGAGTGGTCATGTCACTACACCTGTTGTCAATTAACGTGTGTTTGTGTGTCTCCTTCTGTGACCACGCCCGATAAAAGGAGAGCGAGAAGGGGAGGTCAGCGCTGAGGGCTTGTTGACAGCCTGTATGTGTGTGTGTGTGCATGCATGTGTGAGAGAGTGAGAGTCTTTTGGAGCCCTATGCTGAAAAGTTGTAAAATAAAAACCCCTCTTCAACACAAACAGCCGCCTGCCCTGCTTCTGTGCTCCACCCACACCTGAATCTTGATATATATATATATATATAGCATGTATAGCATATTTGACAATAAACTTGACTTGACTTGAAGTTACTAAATATTTTTGTAATGTTGTTCTTATAACTTTGTAGGGCTGCATATACATAGAAGAAAGTGCAAAGAGTCCTATTTCATATGCATAAGCTAACAGGCAATTGCCTAATGTAACACTGAACCATCCTTCCAATTCAGACTGAAGGGCAAATTATGTCCTCTCAGACTAGAACCACTGATGACTGGGGCATCCTTGGATTTAAACTCATGATCCCCCAAACAATTAGTCTGTTGTGCCACTAAGGACCCAGGCAAGAGCTCTCTTTGACCTTATCTAGGACCTAAATTCATAATCCATCTTGAAAGCTATTATTAATTCCATAATAATGAAGCCAGTCTGCATGTAGGAATAAACAATGATAAAGGGCCTACACAATTTACAAAAGTGTGCTGGTGGCTACCTTAAACTAAATCTCTTAAACTGTCTCTCAAATTCATTCTTCCCATAATTTGTGATTGATGTTGTGCTGAGTTTGAAATATTTATCCTGTCGAGCACTAATACTGATTCACAGACATAAAGGTATGTCACATATAATTACCTGCATCTGTTGTTCAGGGGGCTCAGTGGGTGTGGTGTCTTGGCCCTGCACTTCTGGCTCAGATTCCACCTCCTCCTCATCTACCTCATGGATGGTTGGCGTGACATCAGAGGGTGGCATAGATGTCTTCTTTTTCCTGCGTTTCTTCTTGCGTTGACGCTCCATGCTGAGCACCCTCTTCCTGAAGCGCTGCGGGGGCAGGTGTGTGGACAGCGGATGGTGTGTGTGGTGGAACGTGTGGCGATGGTCTTGTACAACAGATACACACACAGAACAATTCAAAGATATACAGTAATTAACTGAGATTCAATTGATCGAGAATTTTCTCAGGAATTATAAAACATTACTGCAAATCTCAGCAGCAAGTCTTACTGATTTCACCAAGCTAATTTATAAATAATGCTGAAATAGACTATCTCTGTGTATCTCTCTGTTTTTTTGCAGTTAAAATTGTTATTTTGAGCACTCTAATATAGATTATCACTATGCAGAAATAGTATAGAGTATAAATCAGAACTATAATATTGCAATATGTGGTAGTAGTTTTGTATGGTGTCACACCTCCAGATGAGCATCTCTAAGCCAGTTCTTAAAGGTGTCGCCTCCTTCATGTATAGTGACATAGCCTCCTGGCACTGCTCTTACTGGGCAATGCAATACTAGGTGGTCAGTGTCTTGTAAGGATTCCTGACATTTAGGGCATATTGGGGACTCTATGTAGTCCCAACGATGCAAACTGGTGGCTGTTCCAGCATGTCTTGATCTAAGTCTGTTTGCTAGAGTCCCCTGTCTTCTCGTTTGGTTGAGGAAGCCAGGTAGTGGATTGGTGGGGTCCTCTATTAGTTCCCCACCTCTGGGAACAGTAATATGTGCTACATGAGCAACATTTCTCGTACCAGAACTTACAGGTACTTCCCGAGTGCAAAGCAACTATTCTGTGGTCTAAAATTACTGATAAGCAGAGTATGCTGGCCAAGTAATCCATTACCCAGAACACAGATGTTTTTTAGGCTTGCTTTGCGAGGACAGGCACTCCAATTCAAAGTTCTACCCTTCAGGCTCTCTCTGTAGGGCCATGGAAGTTTTCAAGATTTATGCAGGTGGCCATGCCTTTTTTAATTATCAGACGCATCAAATGTGGCTCCCTGGTGTGAGAACATGTCAGCCAGCAAGAATTGATGGCAGTCTGCCCCTAAAGATCTTACCATTTCTGAGACATTGTCAGATGCTAGTCCATTCAGACAATATTGTGAAAGTCAGAAACATCAATCATCAAAGCAACATGATATCAAACATCTCTCGTTGCTTTGCAAAAACACTCCAGATGGTCCAAGCTGCGGTTAGCTTCACTGAGAGAACTAACCTACTGGGACCGTATAATGGTGCAGTGGGACAGTTATACAGTCCTGCAGCTGCAGAGTCTGCATCCAGAAGTGGTGTCCCAGATCTGGGAATAGTTTACCAAAGTGCAGGTGGACCTTTTTGCAGACGCCAAGTCAGCACATTGATGACTGTTGTGTACTTGGAAAGCCTGCTATAAAAGCATGCAATGACCCATAAAAACCATCATCTACTGTACGCTTTTCCAACAATGCCACTGATTCACAGTACACAAAACTCAGTCCTTGTGGCCCAAAGATGGCTGACAGGGCCTTAGTTTCCATTGGTACTTTCTTCCCTGGTGGTCCCCTTCCTGAGCAAGTCTGCTATGTCGAATGAATAGAAAGATTTGACACCCCCAACCATGTCATTGATGCCTGTGGCCTTGCCCCTTGGAACAAAGTACAGACTGAGGATTGTGACCTAGCAGTCCAGGAAGCAATCCTGAATTCAAAAGTCCCTAGCCCAAATAAGAATTCCAGAAGAATTTCATTTAATAAGTAATAAAGACTCCTACAGTTTATCCCTGTAGGGTAATTCATAGGGTTTGTTTATTTGTTTTTAGATCTCTATGACATAGGGTTCCTTTCTTTTATAAGATTATAGAAATGAAATGTTTATTATACTACATACTATATATGAGACTGAAAAGTCTCTGGGTGACTTGCAGCATATCAGCAAAACACAAAACAAATCTTCTGCTGTCCTACTCACACCCCATATGGCCACCAGGACAACCATTCAATCCTTTTCACATCTTTGTCTTTGTGGAGTTGTTCAGTTTAACTGAATATTTCAGTTGTCAGGACATTGTGCTCAGACATCAAACGCTGGGATGCAATGACATTATCATAAAAAACATAGCAGTGTGCTACAGCCTTAGGTGATTTGCATTTTTAAATTGTCATTACAAGACACATGTCTTGACATGCATAATTAGTAAAAGCTCACAAAGGAAGAGGAGACCCTTTTCATGTTGCCTCTGTGAAATCTTCTTATTCGTTTTCCTCAGTAAATTATTACCTCTTACCGAAATTGTACATTCTTTGCAGTGTATAGAAGGACAAAAAGCTTGATTTATGAGGTTTCTAGAGGAAACTGACTTAAGTAGTTACAAAAACTTGTAAGTGAAGACAGAAAAATGGAAAAATGGAAGCCAATACATGAAAGATCAGGCAGGTGTTCTTCTCAAGGCCAAAGCTTTTAAACTAAGAGTAATTAAAGGAAACTTGCTACATAGTCCTACAAAAATCATTCACTTTGATGGATGCTTATGAAGAAGCATGATCATGTGTATTAAACACAAAATAATATCATTTGCAATTATTCAAGCAAGGCCTGGTATTATTTAACTAGGAATGTAGTTTGACACAAATTTCCTCACTGCATTTTCTACTCTGAAAGACACCAGGAGTATTTTCTGTTGTCCAAAAACAGCTATACTTACATTCAAAGTCCTTTTCATTATAGCTGCGACCCATTTTTTCTGCACCATTCGTGCCAGACTCTGTAATGATGTCCCCAAAACGCTCCACAGACAAAGCCCTGTCCCAATCTTCATCCTCTAGGCCTTCTGTGGAGCCCTTCTCCTCCTCAGCCAGAACCTGAACATGAGAACAGATACACAATCACATAATCTGAGTCATGTACAGTGGAGTCCAAACGTCTGAGGCAATGAGTAAAAATGTTTCTATTTTTCATTCTTTTTTAATTCTTTTACATGAATTTTAGAATTTATTATTATTTGGTATGACCCCTTTTGCTTTAATGGTAGTGTGCATTTAAACTGGCATGGACTGCACAAGTTTAAGTAAAACGAAAAAGAGAAAATATCCAATGAGCGGCAGTTCTCTGGGCGAAAATGCCTTGTTGATGCCAGAGGTCAGAGGAGAATGGCCAGACTGGTTCAAGATGGAAGAATGGCAACAGTAACTCAAATAACCACTCATTACAACCAAGGTATGCAGAAAAACATCTCTGAACGCACAACATGTTGAGCTTTGAAGCAGATTACATTACAGGCATTTAGCAGACACTCTTATCCAGAGTGACGTACAACATACCCAGAGCAGCCTGGGGAGCAGTTAGGGGATAGGTGACTTGCTCAAGGGCACTTCAGCCATTCCTGTTGGTCCAGGGAATCAAACTGGTGACCTTTTGGTCCCAAAGCTGCTTCTCTAACCATTAGGCCATGGCTTCCCCCAGATGGACTACAGCAGCAGAAGACTAAACCAGGTGCCACTCTTATCAGCTAAGAACAGGAAAGTGAAGCTACAGTTCTCATGGACTCACCAAATTTGGACAATAGAAGACTGGAAAAATGTTGCCTGGTCTGGGGAGTCTCAATTTCTGCTGCAGTGTTTGGATGGTAGAGTCTGAATTTGGCATAAACAACATGAAAGCATGGATCCATCTTGCCTTGTATCAATGGTTCAGGCTGGTGGTGGTAGTGTAATGGTGTGGGGGTATTTTCTTGGCACACTTTGGGCCCCTTAGTACCAATTGGGCATCATTTAAACACCACAGCCAACCTGAGTTTGTTGCTGACCATGTCCATCCTTCGATGAGCACAATGTACCCATCTTCTGATGGCTACTTCTAACAGGCTAGCGTGCCATGTCACAAAGCTCAAATCATCTCAAAGTGGTTTCTTGAACGTTACAATGAGTTCACTGTACTCAAATGGCCTCCATAGTCACCAGCTCTCGATCCAAATGAGCACCTTTGGGATGTGGTGGCATGGGAGATTCACATCATGGATGTGCAGCCAACAAATCTGCAGCAACTGCATGATGCTATTATGTCAATATGGACCAAAATCTCTGAGGAATGTTTCCAGCACCTTGTTGAATCTATGCCATTAAGGCAGTTCTGAAGACAAAAAAGGGTCCAACCCAGTACTAGCAAGGTGTACCTAATAAAGTGGCCAGTGAACGTAAATGAGATTTGAAGAGTGAACCAAAAGGTTATAGGTTTTTATGGCAAGTGATGGAGCTCTGTGGCTGTCACTGGCCCAGCGATTACACAGTAACTTCAAAGACATATAAAATTGACATATGATAATTAATTTGAACTAAGTTATAAACTAAATTACACATTTGGTTTCATATTGTATTCATTTCATGCATGTTTGTGCTACTCCTGAGTCGTCTATGAAACTACATTGTGAATGCCGATTTTTGCTACCAAGCTGGGAATATGAAGGCTAACAAATGCTTTTCTGTGATGTGCATAAAGCCATCACATATTTCTAACCTGCTGCACATGCTTAGTCAATCTAAAGAAGCCCTAACTGCATTATTCAGTATACATGAGCTAACAGACTCCTGTAATAGTACTCATACTAGCATGAATATACTTCTTCCCATAGCCAGCAAGGGCACCACTGATGGCATTTTTAACAGTCCATCATTGGTGTGTTGAGGGCATTTAAATTTGACGGAGCCCATCCCTCTCCAAACTTGATCAAGGGACAATTTAGAATAGTACCTAACTGCATGTCTTTGGGGAAAATCAGAGCACCCATAGGAAACCCAGGCAGACACCATGCAAACTCCACACAGAAAGGCCCCTACCGGCCATGAGATTCAAACCCAGAACCTTCTTGCTGTGAGGCGGCAGTGCTAACCACTGCACCACCCATGAACATAGTTATTTATTGTTAAATGTCATGAAACCAAGGTACCAGTAATGCTTGTGTTAAAAATGTGTTAAAAGTGCTTGAAGGATTACAGGAGTCTTTTAATATTATTATTTGTCACACTGTATGAGATCATCACTATCTAGACTTCAACTAGACTAATCTAGACTTCAAAGGATTAATATCTTCATTATTATACTAAATTAATAGAAATAATGAATAGGAAGAAGTAGGTAAATTCAAACTCTTGACTGGTCGTATAATTTTCAAGTGTGAAATAGCAAACTGCATTTAGAAAAAAAGGTTCTTTGGATCATTTAGGGCTCTTTGCTTCTTAAAAGGTTCTATTTGGAACCCTCTCTGCTAGAGAAGCTTATAAATTTAAGAAGGACTGGCTGTACCTCATTGCTTTCATTTAGGAAAGAGAATGAGACTCAATACTATCTTCCACAGTGTGATTTACCATTAACTAATACATGATGCAACACTCCCCACAGTGGGGTCTGCAGTAGCATGGAGGCAAGAAGCTGTTGGCATCTTGGCCTCAAATACTTTAATGTCAGCTTTGAAGAGGTTCAGGAGTGATGGTGCAGGTCGAGGACGCAGGACAGCAGGCTACGAGGCTGCCAGATCAATCAGAATAAATGTCACCAGCCCCATAGGAGGCAGACAAAGCTCAGGGTATCTACAATGACTACTACTCTCACAAGCACCTCTCATGTCATACAAGTACTAAGTAGTAAGCCAGCAGAATCTGTGGGTCACCAAAGACAAGGAAATGCACGGAAATGCACTTCTGTCTGTTCTTTAAGATCCTGACAAAAAAAAACACACCAAAAAAACGCTTTTTATCAGCTACATGAAAAGTGATAAATCCACCTGTCCCCAGAAAAATTGAGAGCTAACAAGGTTCCATCTTAAACTTCCTGCTTCAGAGAAGGCCTCAGGGTGTGCAAAGACTCGGCTGTCCTCTTAAAGTGCCTGCTAGCAATTAATCAGGACAGATGGGCTAAACATGCCAAACAGCAAGAATGATAGCAGAATGGGAAGCCGCTAATTAAAGCAGACAAAGTCGTCTTTGTTGTCCATGTCCCTTAGCTTTACTTGAATTAATCAGGACAACATTTAATTTAGCTCTTGGTGCTCCTCCCATGCTTTCATCTATATTCAAATGCTTTCTTTCAATACAATAAGCGTTGACCTGTGAAATCAAATGAAACATCACATTCTGTGGGAACACAACATACATGTCACTTTCTACCATCTTCTGAATTCTTTCACCCTTGTCTTGTAAATCCATGAGATGTATATATGTAAAGGTGGCATGGTGATGTCATGGTTATCACTGTCGCTTCACAGCAAGAAGGTTCTGAGTTTGAGCTCAGCAGCCGACGGGGGCCTTTCTGTGTGGAATTTGCATGTTCTCCCCATGTCTGCATGGGTTTCCTCCAGGTATGGTACTCTGGTTTCCCCAACAGTCAAAAGATATGCAGGTTAGGCTATTTAGTGGCTCTAAATTGACCGTAGGTGTGAATGGTTGTTTGTTTCTATGTGTCGGCCCTGCGATGATTTGGTGACTTGTCCAGGATGTACCCTGCCTCTCGCCCATAGTCAGCTAGGATAGGCTCCTCCAGCTTTCCCACAACCCTGCACAGGATAAGTGATTACAGATAATGGATGGGATGATATATATGTAATACATGGTCTGTTTCAGTCTCTTATACCCCATTTAAAAGTCTGAGGAGATCTGACTACAAGCAGACTGGGTTAAGTACAGGTATGAACGGGTTCAAATGCATCTCATGGTGATGTAATCATTCAAACAACCTTTGGAAGTAGTCAGAGGTACATATGGCTGCAAAGCATTTGTACTATGAATTCCAATGGCGCACCAATGACGCATCATCAACAAGTAAATATTGTTCAAATATATGGTTAAGAACAGTCATCCAAATAATAATTTCAGACAGAGTGGGAAAGCATCCCATTATCTCATCTCATTATCTGTAGCCGCTTTATCCTGTTCTACAGGGTCACAGGCAAGCTGGAGCCTATCCCAGCTGAC
>JAODVO010000028.1:51054499-51067081 GCA_025400055.1 Notarius lentiginosus | reverse complement strand
AGTGCAAAACTGTTCATGACAACTGCAGTCCTAAAGTTAGCAAGTCAACTGTAGTTCTCAGCCATAAAAGCATTACTATAAGTGTCCATCTTCCAAGTGTGAATTTCAACTGTCCATATGGGACCATCCTCCACAGGAGCAATGTGATGAGACTCCAGCCAGACATAGGGCACCAGGACGGATCAGGGAGGTCCAAGGAGCAGAGGAGGTCAGCATCTTGATCTCAGGATTGACACATAACTCAGAGGGACAGACAGAGGGAGGGGGGAGAGAAAAAGAGAAAACACAGGTTGATAAGTATGCCCAATGTCACCTGAGGAGTAGGAACAGTATACATTTTGCATTGATTGCAAGCAGGGACTCCGGCAACTAACTATGACAGCATAACTAAAAGGGGAGAGCCAGAAGGTAGCACAGGCATGAGGGCACCCCGGGACATAGAGCAGCCAGCCACTACACCATCAACAAACTCGAGTGAACAAGTGAGTGGGGGACTGACAACATCCATACATCCCAGTTTACCAAACACTATGTCTGAGGACCCTTCAGATCTACTCCTTTACCTCATAAACACTATTAACAAAAGGCTTGACTAAACAGATATGTTTTCAGCCTAGATGTAAACACTGAGACTGTGTCTGATTCCTGAACACTACTTGGAAGGCTGTTCCATAACTCTGGGGCTTTGTCAGAAAAGGCTCTGCCCCCTGATGTAGCCTTCACTATATGAGGTACCAATAGATAGCCTGCACCTTTTGATCTAAGTAAAGGACCAGAAGTTTTAATCATAAAGGACCAGAAGTTCGCTCGGGCACTGTGGCGCAAAATCATTCAGTGCTTTAGACATTAATAGTAGTAATTTATAATCAATGTGAAATTTGATTGGGAGCCAATGCAATATGGGTAAGATAGGGGTGATGTGGTCATATCTTCTAGCTCCAGTAAGGACTCTTATATACAGTGGTGGCTGGTGGTAAAAAAATAAATAAATAAATTAGGGGGCACAGTGATCACTAATATATAATTTCAAAGTTTATATATAACTTTTGGCATTTAAATCTAAACTGCATTTTGTCTGAATAACAAACACGGTACACAGAAAAGTTGTAATCTTTTTGTTCAAATTTAAAAAAAAACAGTCATCTTTGTCATCTGTCTGTTTGTGGAATTTGTACTTTGATTTTACAATGTGTGCTCAGTCTATCATCTTTCAGTTTCTCCTCCAAATATATTTACAACAACAACCAGATTAATTTATATCGTGTCTTTCACCAACTGATTGTCTGATTGACAGAGTAATGGTACTACAGAAAGAAATCAACGAAAAGAAAACATAACAGATAGGAGACACAGGAAAGGAAAAAAAAACAAAATGACAATTTACATGAGCATAAAGATAACAGATTTGTCCAAAGGCATTCAAAAAGATAGAACAGTCAGTGATCAGGAGAGGAGGGATAGTAGAGAGAGAAGTGATAAGATTTAAGATGAGTCTTGAACTTGGGAAGAGATGTAGCATCCTGAAGACACTGTGAGGAAGAATTCCACAGTTTGGGGGCTGCAACCCTAAATGCCCATGGAACCCATGGTGGATCATTTAAATTTGGGAACAGACCAGAAAATGAAGAAGCAGGGTTGAAATAATTCCATTAAATATTGAGGAGCATGGCCATGGAGTGCTTTAAATGTAAACAGAAGAATTTTATATTGAATGTGATATAGAACAGGGAGCCAGTGGAGCTTCTGGAGGATAGGGGTGATGTGTGCCGAGCATTGAGTATGGATGAGGACTCTGGCTGCAGAGTTCTGAATATATTGAAGCAGAGCAAGGGACTTGGCTAGAAGGCCAATGATAGCATTACAATAATCGAGTCACGATGGGATAAAAGCATGGATGAGTGTTTCAGTAGTATTGATGCTTAGTGCAGGATGGAGACCTGCAATGCTACGAAGGTGAAAAAGGCTGTGATTGACAGGAAGTTTATATGATTTTCAAAAGAGAGAGCAGAATCAAAGATAACACCAAGGTTACATCCAGTGGATGAAGGTTTAATGACAGTAACATCAATGACCAGATTAAATCTACTATTGGAAGAGATTATTGATTTGGAACCAAGCAGAAGAAGATCAGTTTGACCAGTATTAAGTTTTAAAAAGTTAGCAATCATCCACAGCTTTTGGTCATGTATATACATTCAGAGAGGGAGTGGGTGAGGCAAATGTAGATGGCCTACAGCTGATATAACTTGCATATCATCTGCATCGCAATGAAAATTCAAGAAGCAAGAAGCCTTTATTTATCACATGTACACTCATGCACAGACTTAAGCACAGTGAAATTCCTTCTCTGCATTTAACCCATCTGAAGTGGTGAACACACACATGAGCAATGAGCACAAACACATACCCAGAGCAGTGGGCAGCTATGCTACAGCGCCCAGGGAACAGTTAAAGGTTAGGTGCCTTGCTCAAGGGCACTTCAGCCCAACCTTCAGACCATGGCTGCCCCATGATAACCTAACTGCATGTCTTCAGACTTTAGAATTCAAACCATGATGGTGAATAATTTGGCCCAGTGGTAGCACATAATGAACAGAAGAGACAAGAACCCTGTGAAACAGAAAAATAATGATTGAGTAAATAATCCACTTCATTCACATTCATTACACCTGCAACTGAGTCTGTAACACACCTACTGGTAACATATTATGAAAATGTCACCAAAATGGGCTACAATATATTAGCCCATTGGAGCTCAAAAAGTATGTGGACATGTCACGCTATGTAACCACGAGATACGGCTACGGTGATGTGGCTGCATGAACCTACAGCAGAGAATATCTCTGCCTACAGCACTGGGTTTGTTACAGTTAGCCCACAGCCTCTGTGTGTTTCTTACTACAACCACTAGTGGTGCTGTTATACTAGGGTTCAAAAAATTAGTCCCCTTTAAAATGAATAGGCAGGTACATGGGCTACAGTACATTTTATTAAATACACAGAATGAATGCACATACGCACAGTGCAAAGACATCAGTGCCAAATGAGACAAACCGAAGAAACAAAAACTGCAAAATGCACTCAGTGTGTGGGTGATGTGAAGTTAAATGTGTGCAAAGATTAAGCAAATAGTTTAAGTAAATACACACTTTGCTATAGCGGATAGCTTTGCTGCCGCACAGCTCCAGTGGCCCAGTTTGATTCTGAGCTTGGGTTACTGTCTGTATGGGGATTCTGTGCATGTTCTCTCAGTGTATGCACTGATTTACTACAGCCTCATTTATGCTCCCTATATATGCAAAAATAAATATGTCCATTTCAAATGATGTAACCATCACTGCCCAGAAACTTCCATGTGTCCTTTACGTTTGCATGGATGTTAAGTAATACATCCACTAGGGGGCAGCTCAGAGTCAAAGTTTTTGAAACACAAAACGTGGCCATGGTGGAGGAGGTCAAAATAATGTACCATCTTAAGAAAGAGACAAAAGCAGAGGCACCATTGTAGATGCTATAAACATCATATAGATGTTTAAGGTGCCTTAATATTTTGCATAACCTCTCCTCAAAAAGTTGCACCATTTTAAAAATCTTTTTGTCGTGTCTTGCTTGAAGTATTGGCTATATTGCCACTGCAATTTATGGTGGTACTGCTCCAGTTCATCTGTATTTGTAAGCTTTCAGAAAGTGTGCATAAATATGGACAAAATAAACACCGTGTATGGACAGAAGGCTCTATTTGTATCCATATATGTATTTAACATTGAGCATAAATGAGCCTTAAGGGTTCTTCAGGTTCCCCCCATCTCCTAAAACCACTCCAGTAGGTGGTTTGGTGACGCAAAATTGCCATAGGTGTAAATACGTGTTTGAATGTGTGTGTGCATGGGATTCTAGGATAGGATCTACCATGACTCTGACTAAAATCAAGAGATTACTGAAAATGAATGAATGAATGAATGAATGAATGAATGACATTCTCCTGGGAAGTAGAGGGCTGGATATCAATAATTATTCTATCCACATTCACTGGATATGAGCAATCACGTGCTCTGACTGGCTACTCTACTACTAGGCTATCAGCTCATATACCATGAGTACAGAACAACAAAATGGCAGAGCGTATCAAGTCAGATACATCACTTTGTTATCAAGTATTTAAAAGAAACAGAAATAGCTAAAAGTATATAGGTTTTTGTTTGTTGTTGTTGTTTTAAAACCAATATCTCCTGTTCCACACTCCAGTGCAGTTGGTGGGTAATGCACCTTTAAGTTAGTTTGCTAACTGCCTAAAAAACCCTAAAGAAGAAGAAGAAAATGGCAGAGCATGTTGCTGAACCAACCGAGGACAAAATAAAAACTCTACTTGAAAGCAAAACCCCCCCAAAATACAAACAAGCAACAAAACATGGAATGAAAATATTTGATGGTAAGAACGTCTCTTTTTTATTTTTAAAAAAATTATTATAATTGCTACTGTCATTTCGCCGGTTTGTTTACATTCTAAGAGGAAATGATTTTGTCGGACGTTTTGTAGAAAGTTTTTATTTATCGAATTTGCAAAAAATAAAATGCTCCATTTCTCAAAATCCAGTGAATGTGGATAGAATAAAATAACTAGAAAAACACTTGGAGAGCGCAGACCTCCACCAAGAATCCTTTAAAAAATCCGGGATCCAGAAGGTGATCCAGATCACCGCCAAAATTTAATGGATTGTTACTTATGCCCAGTCACACCTCTGGAAAAAATTTCAGAGCAATCCGTTCATAACTTTTTCCGTAATGTTGCTAACAGACAAACCAACAAAAAACCAACGCTATCAAAAACATAACCTCCTTGGCAGAGGTAAAAAGTTAGCTCAAATATTCTGAATACTTAACGGACACAAAATCAGAAAAACAATTCGTTTTACATGCCATGTTGTAACTTGAACTTCCTGACCTTAAGCCATAACCATAATCTAAAGAAATGCTTCTACTTGGAATACCCTGATGGAGCAGAGTTCACTTTTTGAGCTCGGACATGAATTTTTTTTTACAAGCCAAAGATCTGCACGCCTCTAAAGTATTGAGATTGCACTGAACAAGCTTGTCATGATACTTTATGCCTGGACGCATAATAGATTGCATGCGCTTCTGTACAAGTTCAATTGACTCCAATAAATAAGATGGCACACTCGCAAAAACACCAGTATAAAATACCAAAATACCAGTGTAAAAAGCACAGGCAGTATAGCACCATTTGACACGGGGGCCGTAAGTGAATCAATAAACTAGTAGTGTGTCTCAAATTGTATACTTATGTATGGTTCTAGACCATTGTTGAGCACTAACACTAATGAGTTTCCGAGTAACGTTTGAATTAAAAACAAACTCATAAACCTACAGAACGGCTTATGGAAAAAAGTTTTAAAGAGAAACAGACCTCAGTGTCCGTAACATCGATGTGCGTGAAATTGCTAAACAGTGCAGTTTGATGAAGAAAGCAGAAGGACATAACATTGTCTTGGCTTTGGCATGCCATCTATTGGCATGTAGTTGGGTTACCACTCTCCTTATCAGTAATTAGCAGGGCTGTAGTCAAGACCACTATTGTCATGTCCAAGACCATGACTAGCCAAGATCTAATCAAGACCTCGTCTTTCAGGGGTTGAGATCAAGACTGAGTCCAAATGAAAGCAAGACCAAGTCACGAGTGAAACCAAGGCTGAGCCTTTCCTTTAATTTCATACATCCCTGATCAAATGTACAAATTATTTTGGGAATTACCAAGGATCCTGAATAATCAGGGTGTTGGCATATCGTTGGGTTACTACGAGAATACAACATGAACATTATTTTTTATAAATGACCAAAACCATATTTAGCAAAAGCAATAACCAGAACCAAGACAAGTCCAAGTACCAGTCTGATAATAATCAGAGACAACAGTTTCAGATAAACACAAGTTAGATTCAGATAATACTCAGAGATAATTCAATAGAGAAAATGTCTCGAGACTGGACTTGAGTGCTCCAGCCATACTAATTAATAATTAGGCTACAAGTTTATTTATATTTTAGGAAATATTTCCAACTAAATTCAGTAGAATATACTCCAGGCAAGTACAGACAACAAGTAATAGTTGAGACCAAGTAAGAACTGGAGTGATGTAGCTGAGGTTGAGGAACTGCCAGAGCCAGAATTCACACACCATGTTGACAGCATTTTCTAGTGTTTCCAACACACAAATAAAACCCTTTCTGGTTTTATCCATGCTATACTGTTAGAAATAGGGGTACAGTAGGAGTCCACTTCTGTTCCCGAAGATACAATCTACACTAATGTACCCTCTATGGCCCATTATTAGGCTTCAAGGTAATTATGTATACCTTTTTTAGGGCCAAAAAGTCTTGTAGCCCATATATATATGGTCCCAAGCAGTATATAAAGGGTACAAATAAGTACCTTAGAGGGTACTGCTCTAGTGACAAGCCATTGTAACACTAAAGGTACAATAATGCACTTTATTTTCAAAGAGAGTACTTTGGGTTAAAATCCAAATACAGATATAAATATTTAGAGTATGATACAGATACCGATGGTGCTATTGCATTACATCAATCATATCCATACAGCCCATCATTCCCAAACACTAACACAAGCAAAGCTTTCTATGGAAAGATTAGCAGTAGCACGCGCACACAGACAAATACACGAGCAGATCGGTCCTTTCTCCCATTTTTGAACACATTCCTAGAAGGAAATGACAGTAATAAAAAAAGACTGCAGTACCAATAACTCCTCATCCTGAATCGAGCCATCAGTTGTATAAAATAACCAGTAAAATATATGAAGCTATCAAATCATGTCTTTTTGGAGATCTGATATTTAAAAAGCTTAAAAACATCTTTGGGTTATTTATGCTCAAGGTGACGCATGCCAAACGTTGCTAGACTGATGCGATAAACCAAAGAAGTATTTTTTCCACATCTCCAAAGCTGAATGAATGAGACTATTGAACCACATCTGACTATTGTTGTAGGTTGCGTCCCAATCAAACAGTGTGACATTCCACCCTGATTAAAGTGGGATACCAAAGAAAAACAAATGTGCACCTTTTCTGTTTAGACTAGGATTTTTTTCTTTGAGCATGAGGTCAAACAAATTGTACACTTCCCTGGCTGTCATTATAAAAATTCTGAAGACTCAGCATACTCTTCATCTTGACTTCCTGTTTCGTGGCTTTCGTGCTTAGCACTGTATGCTTTTGCGGATTTTAGTGTGAGGAGAAACACAGCACTATGGTGTAAACACAGGGGTTAAAGTTAGGGACACTGGAAATTCAAACACCACTATGCTACGTTTTAAGCTTCAATCTAAAGAGAGATGAGATTTGACTGCAGTATGATCAGCCAAGTCTGTCCACAAAACCCACTGAGGAAATCAGATTCAACACAGGATGACAGGACAGGGAACAAAGTGCCTCTACTCCTAATATTCTAAGAGAAGGAAAAGAAGGAAAGAATGATGATAGGGTACCGTAAATGTGGAGTGGAGTGAAGAGACGAGACAGGAGGAAAGAAAAAGACATGTGAAAACACAAGATGACAAGCAACAAGGGAAGAAACAACATGAGACAAGACTAGAAGAAAACAGATGACAGAAGGAAAAAGACAAGATGATGAGCAATAAAGATGAGAAAATAAAATAAAAATGAGAAGCAATACTGAAGAGAAGCAGGTGGCTGAAGATACAAATCAGAGATAGGAAGAGATGAAGAGTATGACAGGAGAAAGGAAAAAGAAGACAAGAGGCAGGCCAAGACTCAAACTGAGACATGAAGACTTGAGATGAAAAAATACAAGAGACAGGAAGAGACACTGGTACAAGAAAAGATGAGAGGAAATGAAAATGCACAAAAGTCAACAATACTGAGAGCACAATATCCCCCGCTGGCAACTATGCCATAACTCTGATAAAATGTGACTGAATTGAATGAAATTACAATATGCGTATTACATAGAACAAAGAATCCTGTCAATTTCGTGAAATTCCTCCAAAAATTGTAAGAGGAGTTGATTTCTGAAGGTGAGCACCCTTCCTGGGACAGACGGACATCGCTACGACATAATCCCCCTTTGGGCCTTTTGGCCAGCAGGGGATAAAAATTGTGAGGGAAGTTGATTTCAGAAAGCAAGCACACCTTGATGAAATTGCCAAAGTCCAAATTTGTTAATAATCAAGGCCATAACTCTGGTAAAATTTGCCCAAATTAAACAAAATTTCAATGTGTGTATAACGGTCATATAACAAAGCCTTTTCCCAAGTTTGGTGAAATTCCTCCACAAATTGTAAGAGGAGTTGATTTCAGAAAAATGTACACCCTCATGAAATTGTTAAAGTACAAGTTATTTAATCAAGGGTCAGAATTCTGGTAACATTTTCACAAACAAAATTAAAATTGCAATATGTGTATTACCATCATATAACAAGGCCTTTTGCCAAGCTTTGAGAAGTTCGTCCAAAAACCGTGAGAGGAGTTGATGTCAGAAGGCGAGCACACCTTCATGAAATTGTCAAATTCTAAGTTTGTTAATCAAGGGCTGTAACTCTGGTAAAATATGACCGAATTTAACGAAATTACAATACGTGTATTACCGACATATAACAAAGAATCCTGCCAAGTTTCATGAAATTCCTTCAAAAATTGTAAGAGGAGTTGATCTCAGAAGGCGAGTACCCTTCCCGGGACGGACACCACCATGACATAATCCCCCTTCGGGCCTTTCAGCCAGCGGGGGACAGAGATTGGATAAAATTTATTCTGACATCATGGCAGATTAGCAACGCTAAATCTATACAACATTCCTCATACCCTAAATGTAGTCAATAAACCAAGACCTGTTTGGTGTATAACATGTGCTTCTTTTGTTTTTGACTGGCGCTAACAAGAAATGGAATTATACAAAATGGCCATCTGAGAATCAAACCCAGAAACACCTGTTGAACATCCCATTCCACATTTAGTTGCTGCTATAATAACCTTCACTCTTCTGGGAAGGCTTTCCTCTAGATTTTGGAGTGTGGCTATGGTGATTTGCCCATTCATCCACAAAACTATTAGTGAAGTCAGGCACTGATGTTGAGTGATAAGGTCTGGCATGCAGTCAGTGTACCAGTTCATCCCAAAGGTGTTCAGTGAGGTTAAGGCCACTCAAGTTCTTCCACTCCAACCTTGCCAAACCATGTCTTCATGAAGCTCGCTTTGTGCACAGGCGCATTGTCATGTTGGAATAAGTTTAGTCCCCTTAGTTCCAGTAAAGGGAAATTTTAATGCGACAGCATACAAGATAAACTGTGAGCTACTACTCACCTACGTATCCCCCCCACGCTCTCGCTTATATCAGAATGCAAGCAATCAAAGGAATAGGACACTTATTATGAATGTTGACTTCAACAAATAATGAACCCTGAAACAAGTAAGTAAAGAGCAGTGTCTCTCCCCAGGGATTTCAGATAGCATCCTGGTAAACTGTCATTTTGAAATAGTATCAAAATCCACCCTATATGTTTTGTAAATACATTCGGTCAGTAAACAGGAAGTCGATGTGCGACAGACCTGAAAACGGTATACACGGTATCGAACCCCAAGCTGAAGCTCCGTACCAAATTTCAAGCAGTTGCGATTTGTAGTTGCTGAGAAAAAGGGCGTTTCAGACGGACAGACAGACAGAGGTAAATCAGTATACCCCCCTCCTTTGGAACGGGGATATAATAAAGACATTCTAGACAATTGCGTGCTTCCAACTTTGTGGCAACAGGTTGGGGAAGAACCATATTTGAGTGTGAAGGTCAGGTACATACCGTACAGTGGATATAAAAAAATCTACACTGCTCCTTCTCCATTGGGGAGAGTGGCGTAATACATGGAGGATAAGCGATATGATAACAATACTGCATGCTACCAATAAACCCACTAGAAGGGAATAGAATACATGTTTTTATTCCATAGAAAAAATGGCCTGTATGTATAATAATTTTTGACACTCCCAGTGTTTTCCCATGGACAAGATGCGTATTGTCAGCATGGAGAACCAGTTCAAAATTTAAATTCTTTTGAATAACTTGTGTATTTTTTTTTGTGGATGTTTCCATATAAAGAACATTACAGGGTGGCACGAAGATATGAAGTTTATCTTCTCGTGTTGAAAAACATATCACTTGAAGATAAACGTCATATTTTTGCACAACTGTGTAATATCGTATATATGCGCCTGTATTTTGAGATGGAGAGACAGTTTGGATGAGAAAAGTGGCATAGGAGATAGACTATATTGTCACTGAAACACATGGTTGTGGGCAGTGCTACACATTATACTGCAGTTAGCCAGCAGGGACACTAGACCTGTGGTTGCTTCACTTTTTGGAGACATTACGCTGTTCATGTTTTATCCAGGTAAAAAGAAAATCAACACTCTCTGAGTAATCGGATTCAATAAATCAAAATTAAATTACCTGATATATAGATTTTTTTTTTAAACTCATCCTGAAAGTGTTACTTCACAGATTTTCTTTATATGTGAAGAAGACGGACAGATCAAGGATTAGCGCTTTTAAAAACATGTTAAAGGATAAGGGAGGCCTTGGTTTGGTGTTGGATTTTGTTTAAGGTTGCAACATTGGAAAATTCTCCAGCGGTTACCTTCATGGCACCCAGCAAAGGCTTAACCTTTCTGTCGAGGTAACCTGTTGCTCACTCTGTTCAGAAACCTGTTTCAAGTGTGCACCATGTATACGGTTAATCTGGGGTGTTCGAGCAGGGAACAAAAATTTACCTGCAGACAGCGACAGACTGGGAAGTTTGACCTCAAGAAAAAGGCTGTGCTGCACTGAGCGACAGCCCTGAAGTGTCCGGTCTCTGAAGCACACGATTTCAAGTACGTCCAACTGTGAACCCCTATAACACACACAGACACAAACACAGCAAAACTCTCAGAGCTGATTTGACTAACAACAGAAAAAGTGTGACATATAGAACTGAAGTGATACTAAAAATATGTTTTAACACTAAAGGAATCAACCGCGTAAGAGAGCTGGTGTTATTAAGAAGTGTTGGAGATTCAACTCCGACAGAGTTATGAAACTACACACTGGTGTTAAGCAGAGGTTTTGTTTTAACTATGTATGGAGTCATTTCAACTCTGCGTCCGAGTTGTATTGTTAACAATTTAGAAAGTGCTCATTTAACACTGCGAACATCAGCACCAGCGGAGTGTAAAATATCAACTTTCTCTGAGTTTATTTAACACCATTATAGTATTTGCTGTGTGGTTACAGCAGCATTATTAAAATACAGAGCAGCACAGATAACGTTAGTGAGTTAAATATACTTATGGCACATGTTTTGTCTGGAACCCATCTACAGTATGGGTTCACTGTCTTCTCAGTTATAAACACAACTTTCAATCCCTTATGATTTCATGTGCAAATGCAAAAACGCTGCTGAATAAGGCTCCTTTTACAGCGGAACTGTAATATTCGGAACAGTTATATTCTTGAAATTTCTTGCACTTTGTATTTAGCCAAATATTGAACAGCTCTCTGGAATGTAGTGAGGATTTGTTGATATAAACGATACTGCCAATGAGATGTGTTATGCGTGTTATGACATGCTGTGAAGTATTAGAGTGTGAATTCACCATTTACTGGCGAGGAGGATCAGAAAATTACGAAGAGGCCAGCCAGGATGTTGTAGAAGCGTGCATGGGTCGTAAACAGCCACGGTTACCTACAAAACAAGTCAGGAAACACAAATCACAAGCAGATTACACAAAACAAAACCTTAGTGTTTGCAAACCAGCTCAACTGATTAAATAATATTGGCTAGCGTTAAGTGAGATATCAGATATAGTTAATTCAGCTAGCATGATACTGAATGAGTCAAAGACGAGTTCAAGATCATGCTAGCCGAGTGGAATATATCTGACAGACCATGAAAAAAAGCCAACCAATATTATTATTATTATTATTCATACACATTCCTCTCGGGTGTTCGTGTCGTTCTCTTTCAAAATCTTCCAAAGCAAACCTCGGCGCCATGTTTGCTTACAAACTGTCACAGTTGCTTGCTAGCACAGACGTTTTACATCTCGGACGTGTCTCTTTTCCAGTTTTTCAATGCCCGTATAAGCTTCATATCTTCAAGCCAACATGTGATTTTCTGTTTATTATATAGACACATTCACACAGTACTCAAAACAATTCATCGATTTCCTCATGAGTGACATATAGAGATTTATGTCACAGTTTTGAATCTCCATGTCCTGGATGTAACTCATATGAAAAATACAAGTGGTGTATTTCTCAGTAAAACACTTGTGTCCATATAATATACTGTAAATCCATACATCCATTATCTGTAGCCGCTTATCCCGTACAGGGTCGCAGGCAAGCTGGAGCTGATCCCAGCTGACTATGGGCGAGAGGCGGGGTACACCCTGGACAAGTTGCCAGGTCATCACAAGGCTGACACATAGACACAGACAACCATTCACACCCACATTCACACCTACGCTCAATTTAGAGTCACCAGTTAACCTA
>JAODVO010000028.1:50966116-50977293 GCA_025400055.1 Notarius lentiginosus | reverse complement strand
TATGGTCTTGAAAGTTGGTATATGTGTTGATTAAGTAATGTATATGTGCCTTTTGATACTAAGAAATGTGAGAAATTAAAATTTTTAGCTCACCTGGATGAAACGTCCGGTGGGTTTATGCCATGGGCTGCTGAGGTCAGTGTAAAGAGGTAGGGTTAGTTTCCTGCAGCAGAACTTGAAAAATGTGACAAATAATATCTTGAAACTTGGTATATAGTTGACATATAGGGCGGGGGATATAGATGACTCTGTCTTCTTGTTAAGCTTTTGGATCTTTATCTCTTTAGGAGTGAGAAAAGAAAAAAGGTTTACATTACAGTTGTCCATAAAGTGACTTACTTTGTGTAATTTATGATATCAGTCCTCAGAATTTGGATAACCAACAGTAGATACTTAAAAAAAACAACCACATCTGTAGACCATTAAATTGGTATATTGCCAGTTTGCTATGGTTCTGTATCAGGAATTAGATGGTAACTGGATGCAATTGCAGTATATATAACAAAATTATTATTATTAAAATAATAATATTATTTTAATATTAATAATATTTAATAATATTAAAATAATAGAATTAAAACACAAAAAAATCAACACAGAATAAACAGGCTTGGTAAGTCAGGTGGGACACACTAAGAATTAGTTCACATTGAGGGACTGAGTCCTTTATATAGAGTTGGATGTGACTGGGAGCAGGTGTGCATGATTAGAAATCAGGTGAACTTGAACGTGACAATGAACTGTGTTTGGGTGTTGCAGTCTATGACAGCCATGTTAGTGGAACGTAAAATATTTTGGAAAGTGGAATTCAGTGTGGATTCTGATGCAGATGTGACAGAGCAACCCCTCAAATTGCCTTGCTACTTGGTCAAGTAAGGGGCACTTTGGCTTGTGTGCACTCAGTACATGAGTTGACATGGTGGTGTATGTTCGTTACCATGCTGGGCTACCAATACTTAGCTTTACACAAGTTGTAGGTGCACTGGGTGCTGGGATGGTCAGTAGCTGGAGATGTGTGTGCCCAGGTAATGAGCTTACTGCTAAGGTGCTGTGAGACATAGGTCTGGCCCGGGGAACAAGCCAGATGGAACTTGATGATTCAATGACCTTGCAATTAAGGTCATCTATCTCACAGGTTTGTGGGTGATGTACATGATAAAGAGTCAGCCTTTGTGTTTTTTGAACCAGGTCTGTAGGAAAACCTGAAATGGAATCTGGTAAAGAACATCCCCAGCATATCTCTCAGCATGTCATTGATTAAACACTGGAAGACTGAGGAGATGCAAGAAAGCCCATATGGCATGACACAGTACTTACAGAGGCCAGAGGTGGTGTGGAAAATGGCTTTTAGCTCATCACAAGATTGTAAGCATTGTGAAGATCAAGTCTGGTGAACACTGTGATGAAACAGAGTTGTTCCAGAGCTAAAGGGACCAGTGGGAATAATCGGGTTAGTTTACTGCTATTTGACTTGGACCATGATAGTCAATACATAGGTGCAGTCCTCCTCCTTTTTTCTCCACAAAGAAGAAGCCCACAGAAGCTGGAGAAGTAGATGGGTAAATATACCTCTGCTGGAAGGCCTCCTGCACATAATCGTCCATGGGTCTTTGTTCAGTGAGAGATAATGGATATATGCAGTTCCGTGTTGGCATGGTACTCGGTAGGAGGTTGGTTGCGCAGATATATGGTCTATGGGGCGGTATGCCACTGGCTTTTTTGTTGCTGAATACTTTGATAAACTTGTGATATGCTTCTGGGATTACCATTGTGATGGGGAGAACTGGGCCTTCAATAGTGGTGGAGGCAACAACAAGGTGAGGAAATTGCAGACACTGATGATGACAATGCTGGGACAATTTTGTGATCTCTTTATTCTTCCCAGAGATTTGATGGTCATGACATTGCATCCAGGGGAAGCCTAGGCTTATGGGATGTATTGGGGTAGTGGTGACCAGGAATGAGATAGTGCCTTGCAGAAGCTATCTCTTTGTAGAAACTAACTTGGAGATGGAGGGGTCATGTACGCAAGGTGACTGTCGTCAATAGCTTTGGTGGTCAGTGGGTGCTGAAGTGGTTGAGTGGTGAGCTTGAGGGTCTTTACAGTGTCCTCATCAATGAAATTCCTGGCTGCTCCAGAGTCAATCAGGAATTAGAAGACAAAGACAGATCCAGAGTGTTTTATTTGAACACTTAACATGAGCGAATGATGAGAAATATTGTAAAAGACTCACCAAGGGGGTGCCAGAAGAAGTGGTGGTCCTCTCAGCATGAGAACAAGACAGGGTGTTTCTTCCACAGACAGGACATTGTGTAAGGAGATGAGCAGGAACACCACAGTAAAAACAGAGGCCTCCTTCTGGGCATGGCTGAGCTTGGTTTTTGCTGTTTGTATGAGTTGAGAACATGGGTGCTGACAGCCACTTGGTCAGCTTGGTGATCATGGATCCGATTATTGAGGCAAATTGCTATGTCTATAAGGGAACCAAGTAACACTTGATCATCTCTGCAAACCAACTCTGTGAGCACCTTGGTGTTGAGACTCTGATGAAATGCAGCTTTAAGCACTAGCTCATTCCACCCACTTCCTGTTGCAATAGTGTGAAATTCCAGTGCATACGCCATGGTTAATCTCCACCCCTGTTTAATTGCCAACAGCTGCTCTCAGATTTCTCTGCCTTCAGGCAAATGATCAAAGACTCATTTATAGAGCTCTGTGATGCATACATAGAACAACAACAACTCACTGACTTGGTCCCAGACAGTGGTAGCCCACTTGAGAACCTTATCAGTGATGAGAGTAATGAATTGGGTGACATTTTCTGTTCGAAAACAACCTCTTGACGAGCAAAGTAAAGGAAACACTGAAGTCAAAACCCATTGCACTGGGAAGTCTCTCCCAAAACCTTTTGGGGAAGGGAAAGACGTGAACTTGCAGGCACATTGGGAGCTTGGTAGGATGCAAAGGCATGGCCAGTGGTGTTGGTGAGCTGATTAATCTTGTCATCCAACCCATTCATGCATTGTTGCTGTTCTCCCCATTCATCAACTCTGAGCTGAGAGTGCACATTGCCAGCCATCTTTTTCGGCTGCATGAAACTTGCAAAGTAAAATATCAGAAATGAAATGGTAAGCAGATGCAATTGCAGTAAATATGTTGTAATGAATAATGGCCAAACAGATCCAAAAACATGTAGGAAATTCATAGTCACAAAATGACCAATGTTCAGGCAATCAGCAAATTTAAAAACAGCAGAATCCAAAAATCACAAAATACCCAGCAAAGGTTAAAACAGAATAAACAGCTTTGGTAGATTAGGTAGGGAACAGTGAGCATTACTTCACATTGAGTTAATGTGTGAGTCCTTTATATGGAGCTAGGTTTGATTGGGGCCGGTGTGAATGATTAGAAGTCAAATGAACTTGAATGTGACAATGAGCTGTGTGTTGGGCTGTTGTAGTCCATGATGGCCATGTTAGAAGGACATAAAATATTCTAGGAAGTGGAGTTCAATGTGGTGTCTGGTGCAGATGTGACATTCTGTCATATTTTCTATTTTTGTGTTAAAAAAAATGAAAGCACCTGCACTGATATGAGTGGAAAATAAACCTCAATTGCATATTATACAAAATGTGCTGGAAGAACAACATTTTCCAACCAACTCTGATTCCTCTTAATGCAAATCCAAGTGCAAAATGCCAAAAAAAATTTAATTTCAAGGTGCAAAAGTCTCCTTTCTAACATTCAAATTTTTTGGAGACTACTTTTGTCTTCACAAGTCAGTATAAATACTACATCACCCATCTTCTAAATACAAAGAATTAAAATACAATCGTATTATAACAAAATATTAGAACAACCTGAAACGTGCTACTAAACATAAATACAATAGCTGACACATAATTATTTCCTGAGTATCATATATTTCTAACAGGAGTAGAATCAATAGATTGAGTTGGTAGTCTATAGATGTTTAGATCTACTGAACATCAAGTGCTAGAAACTACACAATCCAAATAACTGTGTTTTCCACACAGAGTTGCATTTTAATTTATTTAAACATCTAAAGTTGTAGGCAAAAACTATGTTATAGTGAAATGGTGAACTTTCTCACATCTTTGGAATCAAAAATCAGTGATGATGAAGTTTGGGGGTTTCACAGGCCACCTGTCTGGTGAGTGAGAAGCACTGTAAACTTGAAGCAAGGAGTTTGATCTGAACTGGTTTGGAAAAGACAGCTGATAAAAAGCTGCTTCTCTGAATAAATATGTACCAAGGACCTTGATGATGTTGAGCAAGAAATTGCACCATGAATGAAAGAGCATAACATTACAATATTAAAGACATTGGGCACATGAAAGCTTGTATGTTTATTTATTAATTATTCATTATGTATTAATGAAGTAAAAAAGTCATAGTCAATATTGTCATTGTTTCTCATCACAAATGTGTTGAGTGAGGAATGAAATAGTTGTTCCAGGACATAGCACTACATTTAACATGAAACAGGGACAGAAAACAGTACAAACAGTCAGACAATAGACTTTACACAGCACTACATAATTAACTATGCATGACACTATCCAAGAGGCCATTAATTACGGACTGTGTTCAATATTCTAAATGACTAAAAGGTTTATCTGGAAATGACAGGAATTTACAGTGAATCCAGATCATGAGTACGCAATAATCAAAAAGTACAAATGAAGGGCTTGTTTTGTTTTTTGTTCCATGGTGCTGTTTTTGTTTGTTTGTTTGTTTGTTTGTTTGTTTGTTTGTTTGTTTGTTTTTGGAGGGGAAATATTTGCATAAATTTAATGGTTGCACCACCAGGATTCCAGTAGCTCTGGTAAAGAGTCTTGATGCAGCTTTTTCTTTTGTTCAGTTAGCTTGCATTCATAACCTCTAGCTGATCTCCTGAATGTATCACAGTAAGTGTCATCACACTCATTAATACGTAAGTGCCATATGCCAATTAGCAGAAGAGGAAGTGGATTTGTATTGAGCACTATTACACAATCAGCCCAGAAACAGTTTAATCAAGTCGATGCCATTTTTTTTCTTTCAGATTTGGAGAATAGAGGACAATGATCTAGTCTCTGTGGAGAGAAAGTGGCTGGGACATTTCTATGGTGGTGACTGCTACCTCATCCTCTACAAATATGAAGTCAACAACAAAATGTGCTATATTATTTACATGTGGCAAGTATGTGCATTTGTTATCCCATAACTGTCATGCTGCAATGTTCATTATATTACTTTTCAGAATCACTGGTCAGTCATATTTGTGCAAGCTGTTTACATACTGTAACTTTTATGTATTGTTTCAGGGTCGTCATGCAAGCACAGCAGAACTGACAGCATCTGCATATCAAGCAGTCATTCTGGACCAGAAGTATAATGGAGAACCAGTGCAAGTTCGAGTGCCTATGGGGAAGGAGCCCACGCACCTTATGGCCATTTTCAAGGGCAAAATGGTGATTTATGAGGTGGGCATGTGGAATAACTAGCCTTTTGAAGGCTTTCAATACCTGAATGACTCGTTTTTCCTCAGCACACCATTGAGAGGATGGCAGAATAAACAGTTACATTTGTCTGTGGTCTCTTCACACAGTACTGATTAAATAACACAAATGCTTGCATATAATACAGGTGAGTATAATTGTTTGCATTCCTCAAGATCTCAAGGGAAAATGGAAAATCCACTCTATTTTCCAGTTTGTGAACAAGAAGTACAATTTCAAATGCAAATGTGGATGAGGAAATCCAAAATATGAAGGAAAATCAACAGAAGAATTGTGCTGCCTCCTTCATTTTTTCCTATACAAAGCTTTGTGCATAACTGTATTAGTTACTCAACTCAGCAGCTACACTACTTTTCTCTGCATTTGCACAAAAACACTTTAAAATATTTTATCAATTTCATCAGTTACATTTAAGCAATTTCGCACAAGCAAGAGTGCTGTTGTACTAAATATCAGCACAGCTGTGACTTGGCTGTAGGTACAAGGCTGCAGGCCAAAGTGCTGATATTCAGTATTAACTGTTGTATAATCATCAACAAATTATCGCTAAGGTATTCTTGGCAAAAAAAAAAGTACACTGGCAATGCAGAAGACAAATCAGTATTAACACTTTGTTTTATTTGATGTGGCAAAATATTAAAACTGTCATAACCTTCTACAAATCTAATTTCCAGAATAGTTGGGATATTTTCCAAAATGCAATAAAAACAAAAATCTATGATTGATTTGCTAATTCACATGAACATGTATTTAACAGACAAAAGTACAAAGAAAAAATTTTTCAATAGTTTTACTGACCAACTGAATTGTATTTTGTAAATATAACCAAAATGCAACACACAAAAAAAGTTGGGACAGAGGCAAAATAAGACTGAAAAGTTTATAGGATTTTCAAGTAAAACTGTTTTGGAAGATCCCACAATAAACGGGTTAACTGGTAACAGGTGAGGGTATCATGACTGGGTATAAAAGGAGCATGCACCAAAGGCTCAGTCTTTGCAAGCAAGGATGGGTAGTGGCTCACTCTTTTGTGCCAAAACTTGTGAGCGAATTGTTAGTCAATTCAAAAGGACATTTCTCAACACAAGATTACAGAGAATTTAGATCTTTCAAAATCTACAGGACATAATATCATGAACAGATTCAGGGAATTCAGAAACATCTCAGTGCGTAAAGGGCAAGGTCAGAAACCACTGTTGAGTTTGCCTGATCTTTGAGCCCTCAGGTGCCACTGCCTGAGAAACTGTCATGCTAATGTAACAAATATAACTACATGGGATCAGGAGTACTTCGGAAAACCATTGTCACTTAACAGAGTCTGCTGCTGCATCCAGAAATGCAACCTGAAACTGCATTATGCAAGGAGGAAGCCATTCATCAATTCTGTGCAGAAATGCTGCTGATTTCTCTGGGCCCAGACTCATCTCAGATGGACCAAAAGACAGTGGAAATGTTTGCTGTGGTCAGATGAGTCCACATTTCAGCTTGTTTTTGGGAAAACCAGACACTGAGTTCTCCATGCCAAAGATGAACACAATCATCCTGATTGTTATCAGACAAAGGTGCAAAAGCCAACATCTGTGATGGTGTGGGGGTGCATCAGTGCCAACAGCATAGGTGAGTTGCATGTGTGTGAAGGTATCGCTGATGTGGAGGCATACATTGGGGTTTTGGAGAGACATACATTGCCATCAAGGCGACGTCTCTTCCCGGGAAATCCATGTTTATTTCAGCAGGACAATGCCAGCCCTCATTCTGCACGGGCTGCAACAGTGTGGCCTCGTAGACACAGAGTGTGTGTGCTTGACTGGCCTGCTGCCAGTCCAGCTCTGTCTCCTATTAAGAATGTATGGCGCATTATGAAGAGGAGGATCAGACAACAGTGACCACAGAGTGTTGAACAGCTGAAGTCTTGTATCAGGCAAGAATAAACAAAAATTTCAATTGCAAAACTGCAACAATTAGTATCCTCAGATCCCATACAATTAAAGTGTTGTTAAAAGGAAAGGTGATGTAACACAATGGTAATAATGCTTTTGTCCCACCTTTTTGTTTTGAGTGTGTTGCAGGCATCAAATTCTAACTTTATTTATATAGAGAAAATACAATTAAGTTGGTCAGTAAAACTATTGAAAATATTTTCTTTTTACTTTTGTCAGTTAAATAAAGGTTCACAAATTAAATCACTGATTTTTGTTTTTATTGCATTTTGGAAAATATCCCAACTTCTCTGGTAATGAGGTTTGTAGTTAGTGTTCTCCAATCCAGTTTCAGTTTTGAGATTTCATACATTTGTGTGTATATTTTATATATTTTATCTCCTTCTGGGTAACACCTATCTGACTTATTTAAAAATGTAGTCATAATTGCCTCCTACTCTCTACTAATTTATAGGGAGGCAGTTCGAGAAATGACTCTTCTTATGGTCCATCAGGACCAAGACTGTTCCATGTTCATGGCTCAAATGAGTTCAACATACATGCAGTTGAGGTGACTGCTCACTCTTCCTCACTCAACTCCAATGACGTGTTTTTACTCAGCACGTCCAACTGCTGCTACCTGTGGTGCGGAAAGGTCAGTGTCAATGCCAATTTTGTCTCAATTCCAACTTAATGAGATCAGCAACAAGGTTGGGATAGTGATTACTTTTAACACCAAGGAACATTTAAATTAAAACATTAATTAAAAAAGAAACACAAATTCCATTTATGTGATGTAACTGTCATAAGTGGTTTTGTCCAAGTTGAATGTCACCTTAAGATGCTATATGTTGATTCCCGATCACTCTCTGGCAATAAGAGCTTTCTAATATGAACTGTAATGTCTTTATGGTCAAGAATTTACAGTTGGTGCCTCACAGCTTCAGTATTTGATCCTTAGCTCCAATGCCAAAATGACCCTAAATGAGTGCATGAGAGTGTTTGTGCAGTGGTTGTGATGAACTGCCATCCCACCAAGGGTGTATCCTGTCTTGCACCCAATGTTCCCAGGATAGGTTTTTGATTCAGCATCACCCAAAAACAGTTATTGAAAATGACTGAATATTAAACTCTAAGTGTAATCACATGATGCTCTTTTCCTGTAGGGCTGTAGCGGGGATGAAAGAGAGATGGGTAAATCTCTGGCTGACATCATTTCCAAGAGAGAGAAGCATGTCGTAGCAGAGGGTCAGGAACCTGCTGACTTCTGGGTGAACCTTGGCGGAAAGTCCCAGTATGCCAGTGACAAGAGGTGAAATTAAATAAAATTGTTAAATGTCAGCATTGCTAAAATCTGACAATTTAATTTAAGCTCTGTTTTCTGTTCTCATGACTAGGTTGCAGGATGAAACCATTCAGATCACTCCCCGCCTCTTTGAGTGCTCCAATCAGACTGGTACATTCATTGCAACTGAGATTTCAAACTTTAACCAGACTGACTTGGATGAGGATGACATCATGCTACTTGACATCTGGGACCAGGTAAGTGGTCTCACTTCTCACCCCACCCCCACAACCCTACCACCCCACAAAAAAAAACTTTTAACAATTTTCTGATTTATAGTTCTTAGCAGATGAAGCCTTATTCACACTGAATGTTATGCAAATAGGTTTTTACAGCAAATGAAAAAAACAACTAGTTAACGACATAAGCTGAAGCCTATTCAGCAACATAATAGAATTTAAGCTCATGATATGTATTGATAGTGGCAGATTAAAGATCATGAACATAATAACAGCCATTTTATGAACACAAGTATTTGGTCTGTTACCTTTGACACAGCTGGAAAAAAGAAGAAAATAAATTTGGTTGGTTTTAGTAAAAAAAAATGAACAGATATTTTTCACATGTGAATTTAGCAACCAAAATATAGCTTAAATATAGGGTTGTGATAAAACTTACATCAGTTTGTAACTGAAAGCACTTCTCCATTGATCAGATATTCCTTTGGATTGGTAAAGGATCCAATGAGAAAGAGAAGAAGGATGCTGTGGTTACAGCACAAGAGTACCTGAAAACCCATCCTGCTGGACGTGACCTAGACACACCAATCCTAGTGGTCAAACAGGGGTTTGAGCCGCCTACCTTCACTGGCTGGTTCCATGCCTGGGACCCTCACATGTGGAGTGTATGCACATCTGAATAAGTTTAACAGTCACTAAGATCACTATTAACTTTGTCATACATGATGTATGAGATTAAATCCAACAGCAGTAATCATCTCAAACTGAAAGGTGCTCTGCTTTCTCAGGGTGGAAAGTCCTATGAGGAACTGAAGTCTGAGCTTGGAGACGCAACAGACATCATTAAGATTACAATGGTGGGTTGTGATGTAATTTTTCTTTCTTAAACTTGTCCAATGAAGGTTTTGAATAATAGCTGGCTCTGGTGACCATCAGACACTAAACTGTATGTTGTAAATTTAGGACCTGACCAACTCTCACATCAACTCAAAGGATCCTGGAAAGGTCCCCCTGTCCCCCAGTACACTGCCAAAATATCCAGTAGAAAAGCTGGTGAACTGTGCAGTAGAAGACTTGCCTGAAGGTGTCGACCCTTCCAGAAGAGAGGTATTTGCATGAATAGCTAAACAAAAGCCTACTGCTTGTGTTCTTCATTCTCAGATCAGACATCCCCTTTATCTAAGTAATAAAACACATTAGGGCATGCTGCTATAGGGAAATAATCAATGATGGAGTGTTGTGATATGGCCTAATTTGTTACCACCTGTCAGGGTGCAGGCACTTATATATGCAGTCGCAGGGGAGAGTGGGTGCATCGCAAACTGGCAGCCAAATCTGAATCATGAGACTAATAATGGGGTCAGTGTAGAGAAAGGGGTCAGTTGATGTACAAACAGTGTGTCAGAGATCAGGCAAAAGTTCAGAGTCAGGGATTAACAGAAAACAGGATCAAAGTCATGGAGAGTCAACAACTAGGAACAAACAACTTGGTATGATCAGGTAAAGATACACTGAGCGATACTTCAGACTGGGTATTTGTGACTGAAGTCCTTAAGTATCGCAGGTAATGAGGAACAGCTGTAGCCATGAGTAGAATTTGGGAGAGGGAGGGCACTGTGTTGCTTGGGAGTTGTAGGCTGTGGCGGCCGTGTTTGGAGGTGGCCCTGAGCTCGGATTGCTGGCACTATAACTGACACCACCCAAAGTTTTCCTATAATAGCATGACTAGAAATATTTATTCCAGTTTTTTTTTTAATTAATGACCAACACATACATTTATTTCCTGTTATGACTTACATCATAGCAGCTATAGTCTTTCTTTTACCAGACTCTGGTTTTCTATCTATCTATCCTAAAATCACAACCCCAAATAAGAAAAAGTTGGTATGGTGTGGACAATGCAAATAAAAAAGGAAGCAGTTATTTCTAAATTTACTTTGAGTAGCAAAAATGTGCTGAGGATCTCCAGTTTGTCAACAAATGAGTGAGAAAATTATTGAATTGTTTAAAAACAAATGTTCATCAAAGAAAGATATGAAGGGATTTGGATATTTCACCCTCAGTGTTGCATAATATCATTAAATGGTTCAAGGACTCTAGAGGAATTTTGTTGTGTAGAGGGCACAAGCCTAAGCTGAACATACATAATCTTCAATCCCTCAGACAGAACTGCATCAAGAACCGTCATTCATCTATAGCTGATATAAC
>JAODVO010000028.1:49654955-49666939 GCA_025400055.1 Notarius lentiginosus | reverse complement strand
CTATCTATCTATCTATCTATCTATCTATCTATCTATCTATCTATCTATCTATCTATCTATCTATCTATCTATATCTGGTTAAAATCATTTTTGTGAATTTTATTTTTACTTTACGGGATAACTAAGAATTGGCCTTATGGGTCCTGTGTGTTTCTATAGCAACAAGTGGATGTAAAATAATAAGATTATGACTAATATCTGTAAAAAGCTGAAGCAGATTAAATTTAATTACAATGGTATTAAGCTGGTCTCTGATGCCTCCTATTTTTTTTTTCTTTCAACATATTCGTTAGGTATTTTAATTATTTGATCTGTATTTTATATAAAATATAATCTTCCCATTTTATATTTATTTATATACAAGTATATTAATTATTTCCTAATATCATACATTTATCATAAAGTTTTTTTTTTTAATCGTTCTAAGAAGTAAAATACGTCCTGTTGTGTTTTATCATCTCAGACGATTGTAGACAGCAGTGACAGGGTGTCGCAGAAAGGTGCCAAACCTGTGTCTCCTGTAGTGACCCAGCCCACCACGCCGGGACTCCAGCTAGCCTCTACACCGCCCCCGTCTGCACCGGCTCCCGTCACTGTGGCTCAGGGGCCTGCAGCGAGCACACATGGGCCAGTGAAGGAAACAGAGCTGGAAAAGGAAAAGACCCACGCAAGCCTGAAACCAGGAGCCAAGGATGGCGTACATGTCAGAGAGGAGTATGGCTACATAGTCACAAATCAGAGGTACTTCGAAATTGTTATTCGAACTCATTTCAGCTCCTGATAGAGATGTTTATGGATTTCATAGCCTGGTTTGTTTTGGATAAATTAGGATTTTAGGAGCTTAATGTAGAGCAGAGCAATACTGGTTTATTGAGACAGTAAAAGTTTCGAAGGTAAACCTATGAAGTTAAAATACGTTAGTCTGACACGTGTTAACACAAACTAGTACAGTGTGATGGAAAGATAGTTCAGATATGTTTGTTAATATCAAGTAAATGCACTTCACTGACTGGTTAAAGTGGCATTTTGACAGTAAAAGAGTCAAAATACGGGATTTGATCAGTCTCATTGAAGATGATTCATGATTCGTTCACTGTTTCCAAACTGTGTATTGAGGATGTTTTGCGTTTGTGTGATACTCAGCCCTCTGAGCCTGTACGATGGTGTGAAGCTCTTAGAAACGCTGGCAGAAAGGATTCATCTCACAACAAGCAGTTTCATCAACATCAGGTACAATGAGCACAAATGTAATCATGAGTGTGTGTGTGTGTGTACGAGTGTGAACACATGAGTGACAAAAAAAATAGCACTGAGAATGACAAGGGAAGACAAAGTGTGGTACATTAAGTGTAATCTCAGCTGCACAGAACCCATCCATCAGCGCCGGTGTGTGTGTGTGTGTGTGTGTGTGTGTGTGTAGCGTGGTGGGGCCTGCACTGACGTTCAGGATCAGACAGAACTCTCTGAACCTCAGCGCAGAGGACGTGGCCAATAAAGCCGGTGAGTGACAAGCTCTCTCACTTCTGCTCACCTCTCATTCCAGTTTCAGTCTACAAGCAATTTAGCACACACCCTGACAGAAAGACAAGTGGCACGGGGAGTATCACACACTCCAGCTCAAATCATTTCAAACTTCAGCTTCTTCTCTCCAAAAATGGCAAGAGCATCAAACTTACTTTAAAAAAAAAAGGAAAAAATGTCTCGTTCTGTATTAAATGCATCAAATCTTATCTCCGCTTAAGTCCATATGACATATCCGGAAGTGCACTTATGGCATATGCAAAAAGATAGACAGTCACAGAAAGGAAGACGACAAAAGAAGAAGAGCCAAGCACCATGAGAAGAAAGCTGTGAAAGGAAAGGACGCTGTGTCCAAAATCGTTCACTCGTTCACTACTCCCTACGTAGGGAATTACTATATAGAGGACTATAATGTGAGCTCATTGGTAAAATGAAAAAACGCTTTCGGACAGTAGTCCGTCGTGCTGGTATTTACGTCATTACTGTTGCACGATTAAAAGGCGCCAGATTAGTCGGCTGGTGAGTTTTCAAAATAATAAATACATGCATGTATTTTTGTGATAAATCCATATTATACTGAGCGCATTTCCCACGTTAATCAATACAAAGTACGTGCATCTTTCAGTTTTTTTTTTAAATCAAGGTTGAAATCAAGCTTTCTTCTTTGCCGCTGCCTCTTATTAAATCAAATTTGAGACTTTTAATTTGATTTCTTTCAGTGTGACCACAATGCATGATGGGATATATTGCTTTGGTTAGTGACTATCAGTTGTACACTATTTGTACACTACTTTTCATGATGCATTGTGGGATACTTTGAGTGCACTATATAGTGTGTAAATAATCTTCACTAAGGTTTCGGACAGCACTACAAAATGGCGTCCTCACTATATAGTGCACTATATAGTGAGTAGGGAGGGATTTTGGACACAGGGTAAATGAACTGTCTATCACTGACTGACTTTCATCAGAAACTTTTAGATCCATATTTATAGTCATTCATACATTTACTCCATCTCTTGTAATCCCTCTTGTAATTTGTATTTACCCGTATTGGGTTTTAGGCATATATCGTGCGCTCTGATTGGCTACTCTACTACTAGGCTATCAGCTCATATACCGTGAGTAGAGAAAAACAACATGGTGGAGTGTGTTGCTGAACCAACGGAGGATGAAATAAAAACTCTACTCGAAAACAAAACCCCAAAAAATACAAAAAAGGGCAACAAAATATGGAATGAAAGTATTTGATGGTAAAACATATCTTTTATTATTTTTGCAATTTGTTACATATTCAAATTGGACCACAATGGAAATAAGTGTTTACACCTTATTGTGCTGTCCATGTATTTTAATGTGCACTATATTCTGTATTGTATTCTGTACGTTATTTTACTAAATAAAGTCATCATCTGCTGAGCGGAAATTATTTCGTCGGAAATTTTGTACACAGTTTTTATTTATCGAATTTGCCAAAAACAAAAATGCTCAGTTTGTCAAAATAGAGTGAATGTGTATAGAATAAAACAGTTATTCCACTCAATCTCGTCGTACATGGTTTATAGCCAACTCAATGCTAGGTGCCTCGTCGACTATCAGCTCATGTACGACTCAATTTCGTGGAATGATTGTTATATTTACGACAATATACGACACGTATATGTATATTATACAATATATGACATGAATCAGTATTTTATATTTATCAGATATGAGGGTGATAACCGAGTGCACGTTTCACTTCTGTTTGCTCCGTAGTAGCTGAGAAGAATTTCTTGGAGGGAGAGACGGGTCTAAAGATCATTCAGACAGGAGTGGGAGAGGTGGGTGCACTTACTTCTGTCTTCTTTTCTTTTGACTTTTTATTCCCTCCGCTGAGATGATGCACTCAAACCTACTCTTTCTTCCTGACAAGTGCATGGATTGGGTGTCTTGTATGATGGCTTTGCATGATGGGCCTCTCACTTTTGGTACGTGTGTATCGCTTGGTCATGCTTGAGCCTTTAGCTTCATTATTAGAATTAGAATTATTAGCATGTATGCCATTTCATTTTAAATTAGAAATCATGTATCGTAATATAATTTACTCTGTGCTTTTCGGATTCACAGTTCATTCACAGTTCTCTGCTCCACTCGTGTCTCTACTGTACCCTTTTCCCGCCTAAAAATACTTTTTTTTTTCCCCTGCTGCTCCTCACTTCTTCTCTCTCACTCTCTTTTTCTTCCCCTGCCATTCTCCCCTCTGCTATTCTTTTTCGGCCCTTCTCTTTTTGTTACCTCCGCCGCTGACCCCTCCTCTCAGCCTCCCCCTCGCTCTCCTTCAATCTCCCCCCACTCTTTCTCCCGTGGCCTTTGTGCTCGCCCGTGCATATTCAAGCGTTTGTCCCTCTCCATCGCTTTCACTCTCCTTTCAGTGCGTACAGCTGTTGTAGACCCTTGAATGCAGTCGAAGGTCTTTTGTTGCATCCGGCTACTCATATTTTTAATTATTCCACATTGTTCAGTCAGGGGCTATGACACTCTGCCTGCTTTGAGATGTGTAATGTATGAATGATTGTATGTATGACTGTCTGTGTGCGTGTGTGTGTGTGTATGTATGTATTGGGGGGGGGTCCTTCTTTTGTGTCCTATCTTTCGTTTTTTCTCTCGTCCTCTTTCTCTCTGCTTCGGTAATGAGACCTGGTTGCACCTGCTTCTTTTTTGTCTCTCCATTATTAGGGCCAAATCCTCTTCTGCACCTCCCCACCATCACCATCACTCTCTCTCTCTCTCTCTCTCTCTCTGTCTCTCTGCTTCATTACTGAATTGAATTAATCTACATGGTTTGTTGTTCTGCTAAGCTGCACCTCCTGCAAACCTTACTGAGATTATCCAGCAATCTTGTTAATTGTGCTGTCTGCTAAGCACAATCTGTAACACACACACACACACACACACACACACAGCACTTAACAGTTCTACTCAAGGCCTGTGTGTGTGATATATTTGTCTCGGCTGCATTTAAAATGCTCTCCGTCTCGCATCTAGGATGCTCCGATGCGTTCTCTACTTCATCTTATCCGCTATTATTTAAAGTTTAGGCTTGTTACAGATGTGCAGTTCAGAGTTTGTGAACTAAATACTCTTTCTTTCTCCACCATGAGACTTTCTCTGTACTCCAGTGGTTTTATTCCCCCCTCATGCTCACAGCATTAGCTCACCCCCCCTTTCAGGCCTGTTCAATCGGGGGCATCAGTGTGTCGTCCCCCTCTGGCCCGTCAGTAACACGTGGAGCTGTCGCCATGGCAACACCGTTTGATGTGACATAAGTGGCGGAGGTTGAATGGAGGTGGGAGGTTACGGGGCCTTCAGCTTCATATGGGATGGACACAGCTCAGGGAGGCATGTAGGCTTCCCTCCTTTTCTCTTCCCACTGATTTCTCCTTTCTCTGAGATTCGTCCCTCAGGGTCCCTCATCTTTAAAGGTTACGCTCAGGGGCATGGCTCTCCGTGTACAACTTCTCCACTTTGTGTAGTGTACTTTGACTTCACGCTGGCTTGTAAGTGTAAGATCCAGTGATGTGATCAGGATGGAGGAGAAGCTCCGTCCCTCTTCGCGTGTTTCTCAGGCTAGCTTGCTGCAGAAAGGCTCGAGCAAACGCTCCCATGTGTGCGCTTTCACAGTCAATATTCTCCATCACTGAGGATTCAGGCGCAGGTAGGCCCTAAATTTGTCTTTAAGTTTTGAGTTTTTTGTTTTTTTTCCTCCACAATAACAATAATGTGTTGTCTAATGTGTGTGAATTCTTCGAGAAGTATCACTTGGACCGAGTATAGAAATGACTTGCAGATCAGTGCTTTTAGTTTCATGTATAAAAGAGAAAAAGGAACGTCATTAGTGCGACAAAAATTGTGTAAGTGTGAAATAAATCATTCCCACTTGTTAAATATTTCAACGCAGACGTCTGGCTTTGTGTAAACTCAAATGCACCTGGTGTTAATTATGTCATGAAATAAAGAACAGAAATGGAGAATTCGAACTCTGAGAAAGTATTTCAACTTTACCAGCATCTCTATGGGAATGTGTAATTGTTTAATCTAAAGCGTAGACCTGGTCATGGATTTGAGTCATAAATTATGAAGAAGCACAAACAGGCCACTGCTCCTTTCCTCTGATTTACATCACCAATTAGAGGCTGAACCACGCCTTAATGGACTGTTGATTAATGACTGATGTGTTTGTGTGGATTTTAGTGGATAGTCTGTTTGTGTAGTACGCAGGAACAGGATTATCCTCAGATTGTGTTATGGAGATTCTGACGAACTTTAATTTATTTAAAATTATATATGGGGGTTGCAAAAGTAGGTAAGACAAAACGTTCACACAAAACATTAGGATTAAATGAAATTTAGCACTGTAATACTGGAATAATCCTTACTGTATACCCAGTTTTGCAGCCCTCTGTATTGTAAATAAATAATAGAGATTAATCGTGCATAGATTTGATACAACGTGATATCATTTTGATTTAAAAAAAAAAATCTAAGCACATGAACATATTTTCCTAGACACCCAAATAGATTGTATTTATATTATAGTTATTAAAGCAAAATATTCTATAAATTAAACCAAATATTATATTAATTGAGTCTCCTCATGTAGTATTCTGGGTTTTTAAAAAATGTATATATATTTATCAGCGTGATGTGTCAGACACTGGCGCGCTTTGTATTTGTGTGTATGTGTGTGTGTGTGTGTATGAGTGAGTGTTTATCCATTTGAAATCAAACACTAGCGTTAAAAACTCGTCCTCCATCTCGAACGGTGATGTCAGGTGGATTGGTTGCTGTAGTAACCAGACAGAGCAGCATGCATGAGTGAGATGATGTAATGCGCTTGTAGTCGTTGCAGGTACACAGGAGTTGGCCGATTCTTTGTGCTTTTCGTTTATAAATCCGCACATTGATTATCATTTATCGTTAATCATTATTTCAGTTTCACTCTCAGTTCGTGTTAGTCGAGAATCTGCTCTGAGATTTGTGTGCGTTTGTAATGTGAGGAACAAACGAGTGAGCGAGAAAGAAATTTACAACATGATTAGTTGCATTATGATAATATCATAGGATCATCTGGGCCTTTTTGCATGTTTCGGCTGCTATGCTATGCATTTTTCTTATTTTGGGAAATATCCGACTTCCTGAGGCAAATCCATTTTTATATTCGGAGTCTACTGTCTTCAGTATATTATTCATGGTGTGGATAACACGGAAGATTTTGAAGAGTCATGCCCTGACTGCTTTTATCAGATAACAAGGCAGCACCACTGAGGCACTGAAATAAAGTTCCTCAGATTCAATAATGCACCACTGAGTGAGATTTGAATGTGGCCCACACTGGATTTCTGCACCACTTTATCTATTGTGATGCAGATAGTGAAGCTCTGTGCGAACGTAACCCCTGCAATCACCCAAAAAAACATACACACCCACCCTCACACACATTTGTGTGTGTGTCCCCTTTCTATGGAAGAGGTCAAAGGGTACATTTGAGGTCAAAGGGCGTTCTGGGGGATGGTCCGGAGGTCCTGGGACCCTGCTTAATATTCTTGCACTTCTCAAGGAACAGATGTTATCTCGTCTTGAACTTTTTGAGTGAGCAAATGACAGGTTGGCGTGTAAGTCTTGCAGAGACGGATTCTCATGTATCATGTTTAATCAACCACTAAACACCCTTTTGCCCTCCTGTATCTCCTGCCCTCTGTGACTGCGGTTTGACTCCTTTCACCCCTCTGTGCCACTGCGCGCTACTCTTCTTCGTTCCTTCTCTCTCTGCCTCTTCGTTTCTCTGCCTGGCCCTCTCGGACCCTGGGGGGCCTTTGTGCTCCTGTCCTGAACCAGCTCATTTTTCCTCGCTGGATTCTGAAAGCCTGTCACTCTTCCTTTCGAGGGCCTCTCTGGAGTAGCAGGTGAGGCGCCCCACACCCCGTCCCCTCCTCCCTTTCCCCCCCTTCTCCATTGTCCCTCAGTCCAATCGCGCGCTGCCCACCCCCGCTAACCCCTTTTCCACACCCCATATCCACTCTCCGGAACATTCTTCTGCTCTTTCAAGAGAAAGGGCCGAACTCAGGGAGGGATGAAGAGGGACATAGAGCCGGGCTGAGAAACATGTGAGGTATGAGCGGAGAATAAAAAAAAAAAAGAGGAGGGGGAAAGATGTGTGAAGAGGACTGAGAAAAGAAAAGGGGGTGAATCGGTTGGTGAATTTTGAGAAATGCTAGAAGGAGGAAAGGAGAGGGTGCCTCAGCGTTTCCGTGGTGAAGCAGAAGGATGTATTCACACTCGTCTCCCATTGCTAAAACAGTGCACTCCTAAGGCCCGCTGTGTGACGCCCTGCTTTTGGATGGATGTGAGCAGCGTGTCGTTGGTCTGCAGGGAGATCGGTAAAACAGCTGCTTTACACCCATGTTCAGTTTTAGTTTCAGTTCAGTTTAATTCAGTGACTGGTGTGTGCGTGCGTGCGTGTGTGTGTTTTATATCCATTAGGCTCAGTGATGTAAAATAAAAAAAATACCAACCTCACATGAGCATGATATTTTATATTTTCCCTCCAATTTGATGTTCTTCAGTGTCAGCATCAGTTCTAGCCATCGCACCAACTGTTGAGATTTAAGTTTTGGCACCAGGTTTATCCAGGTGTAAACTGAACTAGTGTTTCACATCTGGCCTAATTTCAGAATTTAGTTCAGTCAGTCGTTCCAAATGTAAACGTACGGAGTTAGTTTCATTTGTGTGCGATTTATAATTTCGGATCAGTTTTCTTTTATTAAAAAAATTAAAATTATCTTCCACAATTTTGCTTGCAAAATTCATAAACATGGGATGAAATGTTGTATACGGTACAAAATGGTTTATTTTATTCTAATCAGAGTGGAAAGGAAAGGAACAAAACATCTTTGAGGAACATTTTTTTTTTCATGGATTGAAATTTTATATCCGTCAATAACGGGATAATACTAAAAGGAATTGAGCTGAACATTTCGCTATTTTTATTTCCATATAGAGAGCAATAATTTGTCTATTCGAAAATACGTTTTGTTTATTCAGAAATGGCTGTTGTTAATATCCTCATTTTTCTTCCACTCACATCTTCCCGCTCTTTTCCTGTCTCTGTCATACTCGCTTTATTCTCTCTCTCTCTCTCTCTCTCTCTCTCTCTCCCTGATGGCCGTTGATTACTCAGAGCTTTCTCTTGTTGCCATGGCAGCACCGGGGCCTGTTCTCCCCTGCCGAGGCTCCCAAATGCCATGGCAACATCAACAGGCAGGTTTGGAGGCTCGGGGCCCGAACCGCTTTTCCCTCCCTTTCTCATTTTCTGCCCTTTCTTCTCTTTCTCGTAAAGAAGCAACAGAATCAGAGAATAGCAAAGTGACAGTGAGTGTAAATAAGTGAGTAAGAGATCTCTGGATGATTAACTCGAGTCTTCAGGGGGAGGGACTTCCTTAATTGTTTACTTGTTAATTATGAAAAAAAAGAGGAGGGGGCAGGTAATTCTGTCTCTAATTATTTAAGAGTGTTGAGGAGGCCTGGCACGTGGCTGTGCGTGTGTGTGTGTGTTTCTTGAGTAATTAGTCAATGATGATGGCGGTGACATCCAGCTTGTTTACACAAACAGAGAGAGAGACAAAAGAGCCATAGTGCGCGAGTGTGGGAGAGATTGTGTGTTAAGTGTGCCAGAGAGACCACCCAAACACACCCTCTCTCATGCCCTTTCCTCTTCTGCACTGCTGTTCCAGACATGTTCCACTAGGGCTTTGACTTCCTGGCGTGTTGGTGAATAATCACTTCATTTCTAGTGGCAAGGTTGAGTGCAAACGGCTGTTAGAACAAATAGGGTTTTTTAAAATTCCGTATGTTTCCTCTCAACTGCCACTTCATTGTTTAATTGTGCAGCGTGAAACGACACACGCAGATGCAGCTCAGCAGATTAATTTTAGCTTGAAATTAAAGTTGAATATTTAATTTACGATTATGAGCTTATCATTGTGCCATTCTCTCTCTCTCTTGCTTTCCAGAGAAGCGAGGGACGCGGGCTTCCTCAGGCCACACGGATCAACGATGGCTCACGTGGCGTTGTCCTCACTGTGGTGGCCATGGCGTGTGTGTGTGTGGTGGTGTTGGTTGCTTTAGCCATTGCTGGTCTGCGTCATCATGCTCGTCAGCTGGAGTCAGGGAAGCTGGGTCTCGGCCCCGAGGCTGGCACCGAGACCCATTTTGATTACCAGGTAGGACAGCCAATCATCAGTCAGTCACGCTGCAGGCAGCAGAGTATAATAAATGAGTCTGTGTATGTATTAGAATACAGAATACATACATACCATTTTGAATATTATGTGTCATCCTCTGGAGAAGCATGTTTTTTTTTTGTTTGGAGGAAATCCTTAAACTCCCAGCTTATTAATCTTAAAGCACATTATTGAGTGACTACTATGAATTATTCATTTGCGACAGTGAAACTAATAGAAAATGTGTGTAATTATGAATTAGATATAAATGTGTGTGTTTATATACTACGGAGGACCAAATGTCCCCACAAGGATCTTAAAATCGGACAATTTCAACCTTGTGGGGACATTTGGATGGTCCCCACAAGGAAATTGCTGCTGTTGTGCTTTTTAAACAAAAAAAATAAAATAAAAGAGACAAAAAGTTTCCTTTTTATTACTAAGGTTAAGGTTAGAGTTAGGGTTTAGGTGCAGGCACAGCATTAATTAACTGCATAATTACATCAGTGGAAGGTCCTCACAAGGATAGTGAGACAAGTGTGCGTGTGTGTGTGTGTGTGATAGGAGCTCTGTCGGCAGCACATGGCAGCCAAGTCGTCATTTAGTCGTCCAGAGCCAGGCGGACGGCGGGGGACGGATACGTCTCGAGTGAGTAGTGTGTCATCTCAGTTCAGCGATGGGCCACAACACAGCCCCAGCTCTCACAGCAGCACGCCGTCATGGAGCGAAGAGCCCGCCCAGTCCAACATGGACATCTCTACTGGACACATGATACTGGTACAGAGAACTTCGAACACACACACACACGATATTAAACGAGTTGAAGATGAGTTCAATATCATGCTAGCTGAATGGAATATATCTGATGTACTATGAAAAAAAAAAAAGCCAGCCAATATTATTATTATTATTCACATTCAATGGAACAATTATAGATTTTACAAAAAGTTAAGAGCAGAGGGGTCACTTGCCAATATTCAGTGCTGGTTGTGATCCAGTGTAATGCCATTTTCAATTCACTGTAACAGTTTACTGTGGACGCTGCTGGCAAACAAAGAAATGCCTCTGCGCATGCGCAGCAGAAAACTTTCACAATGAATACATCACATCAGCGCCGACGTATGACGTCATGTCTTGACAACCATGCAATATCGTAAACCATATTCAACGCTCATTCTCCATTGTGAAGAGTGACGTAATACTCGTAGGATAAGCAATATGCTAACGATATTGCATGCTATGAAACCTGTTAGAAGGGAATAGAACACACATTTTTATTCCATCGAAAAAGTGTCCTGTCTGTATAATAATATTTCATACTGCATAGCGTATTTGCTTTCTGCATCAGTAGTGATGAAATCAGGTTTTTCTTTTTTAGCTCTTCCTTGCACCTGAGAGAGAGAGAGAGAGAGAGAGAGAGAGAGAGTCATATCACCCGGCTGCACTTACAAAATAAGCATAAACAAACTAATCATTAAAATGGATGACATACCGTTTCCTCGTTTCTCCAGGCATACATGGAGGACCATCTGAAGAATAAAGACCGCTTGCTAAAGGAGTGGGAGGCTCTGTGCTCATACCAGGCTGAACCCAACTCTGTTTCCATCAGCCAGAGCGAGACCAACCTGGAGAAGAACCGCTACCCCGACTTTGTGCCCTGTAAGACAGACTTTTCACTTCTTCTCTGTGCTATTCTATGTATTGTGTTTGGTGCTTATAATTATGCATAACTGCAGAAATATTTAAGTCATTCCACGAAATCGAGTCGTACATGACCTGATAGCCGACAAGGCGCGTAGCGAGTCGGCTATAAGCCATGTACGACGAGATTGAGTAGAATAACTGTTTTATTCTAACCCCATTCACTGGAGTTTGAGAAACGGAGCATTTTCATTTTATTTTTTGCAAATTCGAAAAATAAAAACTTTTATACAAAAACACCCGACAAAATAATTCCCGCTTGGAATGTAAACAAACCAGCGAAATGACAGCAGCAATTCGTGAAAAATGCTAACAAAAATTATCGAAAAAGAAAAAAAAGATCCGTTCTTAACATTAAATACTTCTTCTTCTTTTTTTTGTATTTTTTGGGGTTTTGTTTTCGAGTAGAGTTGTTATTTCGTCCTTCAGCAATACGCGCCGCCATTTTGTTTTTCTCTACTCACGGTATATGAGCTGATATCCTAGTAGTAGAGTAGCCAA
>JAODVO010000028.1:46904975-46916063 GCA_025400055.1 Notarius lentiginosus | reverse complement strand
GACTGTGGGGGAAACCGGAGCACCCGGAGGAAACCCACGCAGACACGGGGAGAACATGCAAACTCTGCACAGAAAGGTCCTTGCCGGCCACAGGGCTTGAACCCAGAACCTTCTTGCTGTGAGGCGACAGTGCTAACCACTACACCACCGTGCCGCCAGTAAATAAAATGTTATTTAATAATAAATCAATAATGAAAATTCCAATATTTTCTGCTTGAGGAACTTAAAACTACTTAAATAAATATTATAAATAAACCATAAATGGAAACAGATTTAAATTTCCAATTTGAGCACCATTTGCTTTATTTTACTGGAATTTCATTCAAACAGTAATATACTTTTGTGACACATTGTGTGTTAGCGAAAACCATTCTTGTTCAAGAATTTAAAAAAAAAAATTGTATCGGTTTTATCAGTATAAAAGATTTGTCCATTTAATAAGTGTTGTAGAAAACACCTGACCCGCTTGCTGAACATCCCAGAATAACCCCCGCTCTTCTGGGAAGGCTTTCCACTAGATTTTAGAGCATGGATTTGGGTTCATTCAGTGATGAGACCATTACTGAGGTCAGGTCCTGATGTTTGTGAGAAGGTCTGGGGTGCAGTCTGCGTTCCAGTTCACCATTCTCAAAGATGTTCAATGAGGTTGAGGTCAAGACTCTGTGCAGGACACTCGAGTTGTTCTACTCCAGCTTTGGCAAATCATGGCTTCATGGAGATTGCTTTGTGCACAGTGGAATTGTCATGTTGGACAAGTTTGGGCCTCTAAGTTCCAGTGAAAGGAAAAATTCTAATGTGGCAGCATACAAAAAAGACTTTCTATACATTTGTGTGTTTCCAACTTCACGGCAACAGTTTGGGGAAGAATCGCACACGAGTGAGACTGTCAGGTGTCCATATAGTGTACTTCCTATTCATTTTATATTCCTTTAATTGGGCAGTATGGTGGTGTAAGTGGTTAGCACGGTCGCCTTACAGTAAGAAGGTTCTGGGTTCAAGCCCAGCGGCCAGCGAGAACCTTTCTGTGTGGAGTTTGCATGTTCTCCACGTATCTGCGTGGGTTTCCCCCACAGTCCAAAGACATGCGGTTAGATTAATATGGGACGGCCTTGGGCTGAGGTGCCCTTTACCGAGGCACCTAACTCCCAACTGCTCCCCGGGTGCTGTTAGCATGGCTGCCCACTGCTCTGGGTATGCATGTGCTCACGTGTGTGTGTGTTCACCGCTTCAGATGGGTTAAATGTAGAGATGAATTTCACAAGTGTGTGATGAATAAAGTTGCGCTTTCTTTCTTTAACACCTTGTCATGCAGAATTACAATTAACAGGTCTTGAGGTTATGCAAAACTCTAATCACAAACAGCTTTCATGACTTCTACGTGACTAGTAGATACTTGTGTGTGCGAGGAGCTGTGATGCTTTTGTGTCGCCAACAATTAAAAAAGAAAAACATAGAAAAGTCAACAGGCCAGAGCCTGCCCTCTGCATCGTGTCCCAGAGCAACCTCCCTAAATTGGGATGTCTCTTATCGCAGATTAAAATTCCTGTCTGATTCAGGAGAGATACCGGAGCTGATCTGAGGAACAAATGGCATGTTTGTGGGTCGGGTTTCAGGCCCCCGGGGGGCACTGGGCAGCCGGCGTCTGTCTGCGTGACGCGTCTGCATCACAATAGGTGTACGAGCGATGATTCACATTGCCAGAGGGGTGATAAGGAGTTTGAGTGTAGAGTTGATGTCGAGTGTGTGTGTGTGAGAAAGGAAATAAAAACACAGAGGCTGAGCTAGAGAGATCTGAGAACGTGCTGCTCAGAAGGAACACTGGGATCAGACTGGAGATATGGCTGGAGATGAAAAGACAGACCATGCGAGTGGAGATGGTGGAGATAGACGAGTTTCTCTCCTGTTCAAGCCTCTACAGCTCACTGACTGACAGTAATGGCTTTGTAATGGCCGGCATGCTAACAGCTGTGCTGTAAATCAGCGGCAGGAATTCAGTGGGAGACCTGGCACTGGACACCTACCATCGGGCAGGCCCATCAGTGTGTGTGCACGCGTGTGCGTTTTCAGACACAGACTGAGTGGGCGGCGGCGCATGTTTCATCCGTACAGTTCGCCCAGTCTTTCTCTCAGGCTTTCACACTAAACTCTAATAAACCTGTAACGCACCACAGCTGCAGGCTGACTACACACACACACACACACACACACACACACACGGTCGACTATTCAGGACAAGAAGACAAACAAACATCGCCCAACTGGAAAAAACAGCATCGCAAACATGCTGAAAATAATCTAAACACACAAAAAGTTCAGTCCACAGCTGCATGGTTACCTGTCATCATATTCCCGGAGCACTTGATACACGCTGACGTGAAAGGTCTCGTTTTCGTAACGTTCGTGCACAAAGTCCTTGTAGACACGGAATTCTGCGGCAGTCACGGCTTCTCCCTCGGGAATGCGGGACAGATCAAATCGGTGGAACTGGTGGAACATGTGCGGGTCTTCGTCTGGATCAACTAGGAATAGAGAACACGAACACACACACACACACACTTTTCAGTTCACCATGCACAAACACAACAAAAATGGCTTTCTTTCTATTAATAAGCTTTAAACGGTTATGGTTTCCTATAAGGGGTTTCACTTGTACTTTTTTTGAAGAGGGTTTTATATATAACCTATAAGGGTTCCCCCTGAGGGACAAACCAAAGAAAGGTCTCCAACATCCTCTATATTCTCGGACATTTCTTTGAATGGTTTAATTTTCTCAAAAGGTTTGACTTGGAAACATTCCTGAAATGAAAACTCTTCGTAGAACTAAAAGCCACAAAATTCAACAACATTTCAGGGTACTAAATGGGCCTTTTTCCCCCATAAGTCAGAAAAACAATTTCCCACTAATAAAACATACAATCTTACAATTTACAATAACGCATTCCTCAAGGGTTCTTTGAACATTTAATGAACAAGTTTCTCAGGGTCTTCTAACCTCTTCTGAAACGTTTAAAAAAAAACCCAAACCTTCGTTGTCAGGTTCTAACACAGAACCAGTTCCAAAGAGACAAGACAAACCAAAGAACTCATTATGGTGCTAGATGGAACACTCTCACTTTTTTAAATTATAGCCTTTATTAGTTTCTCCATTAAAAGGTGTATTTGGATAGGTTTCTAAACCAACATCGCATATGAAAATGCTTTCAAACCAGACGGACTGGGGTTTTTTTTGTGCTATGAAATATTTTCTATGGGGTACTGGGGGGAAAATGTTTTTTTTTTTAAATAAATAAGGGTTTTCCTTCAGGGTTGTTTGGTTTGGACAGCTAGCTTTCTTAAAAGCTTCTACTCAAAACCTTTTCTGAAGGGGAAACACCAAACAAGCTTTTACGGTGCTAGATGGTTAAAGCCCATAATCAATGCTTAGTACAAAATTATTTTCTAAAAATCTCAAAAGCTTCCTGATTGCAATCTTCTTTCGATTGCTCCCGTTAGGGGTCACCACAATGGATCATCTGGATCCGCGTATTTGATTTGGCATAGGTTTTACACCGGATGCCCTTCCTGACAAAACCCTCCCCAGTTTATCCAGGCTTGGGACCAGCACCAAGTATGCACTGGCTTGTGCAACCCCAGTGGCTGGATATTTTACCTAATCTGCATGTCTTTGGACTTTGGAAGGAAACCGGAGCACCTGGAGGAAAACACATGCAGACACGGGGAGAACATGCAAACTCCACACAGAAAGACCCCAGTCGGCCGTGAAGTCCGAACCCAGAACCTTCTTGCTGAGAGAGAGGACAGTGCTAACCACTACACTACCATGCCGCCAAGCTACCCGAGTATAATAAATATCCTAAATATGTAGTTATGTAAAGGTCAAAAGCACGTGATTGTGCAATTTCACCACAACTCCAAACAAGAGTGCTCTGAGAGCACAATATCCCCCACTGGCAACTAGGTCATAACTCTGGGAAAATGCAACTGAATTGAACAAAATTGCAATAAGCGTATTACAGACATATAACAAAGAATCCTGCCAAAATTCCTCCAAAAATTGTGAGAGGAGTTGATTTCAGAAGGCGAGTACCCTTCCCGGGACGGACAGACGGACATCTTCATGACATAATCCCTCTTTGGGCCTTTCGGCCAGCGGGGGATAAAAACTTTTTGCCAAATGACATGAAATTCCTCCCAAAAAATTGTGAGGGAAGTCGATTTCAGAAAGCAAGCACACCTTGATGAAATTGCCAAAGTACAAGTTTGTTAATAATCAAGCGCATAACTCTGGTAAAATCTGGCCAAATTAAACGAAATTTCAATATGCTTATAACTGTGATATAACAAAGCCTCTTGCCAAGTTTGGTGAAATTCCTCCACAAATTGTGAGAGGAGTTGATTTCAGAAGAACGTACACCCGCATTAAATTGTCAAAGTACAAGTTATTTAATCAAGGGTCAAAACTCTGGTCAAATTTTCACAAATGAAATTATATCGCAATATGCGTATTACCGTCATATCACAAGGCCTTTCGCCAAGCTTTGAAAAATTCGTCCAAAAATTGTGAGAGGAGTTGATTTCAGAAAGAAAACACACCTTCATGAAATTGTCAAAGTATAATTTTGTTAATCCAGAGCTGTAACTCTGGTAAAATGTGACCGAATTTAACGAAATACCAATATGCGTATTTTCAACATATAACAATGCCTCTTGTCAAGTTTCGTGAAATTCCTCCAAAAATTGTGAGAGGAGTTGATTTCAAAAGGTGAGCGCCCTTCCTGGGACGGATATCGCCACGACATAATCCCGCTTCGGGCCTTTCGGCCAGCGGGGATAAAATTATCCGTTTCTTAAACTCCAGTGAATACAGATAGAATAAAACAATCCTTCCACTCAATCTCGTCGTGCACGGCTGATAGCCAAATCGGCGCTACGTGTCTCATCGGCTACCGGCTCATGGATGATTCGATTTCATGGAATCGCTCTTAAATATTACACTTATATCTTACAATGCATGTTGAGATTCTATCTAAACTGCTGTTTCCTAAATTGAAACATCCTGCCTGTCACTGCCTTGTATCACCCATATGCTGTCCGAGTACGAGGGACGCCTCTTTTAGCCTCAGAGCCGTTTTTGTGTCCGATCAGTGTTCTCCACGGGCGCTTTTAAAGTGGCGCACTGCCACATTATAATTCTCGCCCGCCACCCAAAAAAAACTTCATCAGTATACACCAAATAAATCGTAGGGTATTCGCTTTATTATAATTTTGTAACTATTGAACATGCAGAAGACCATTAAACGAATGCATACGGGGCTATCCCTGCGTTACACTACACCGCACCACATTACACTATACTGACACACAGGAATGCTGGAAGCTACAAGCTGCAGCTAAGCCAGCAGCTAAATAACTTTGCGGGTGTTTGTAACGTTATCTATCGTCTTTTCTGACCATACACAGTTACAGTAATCATAGAACAGCACACACACATAGATTAAGTTTTTTTATTTTACGTATCTGTGATTGTGTCGGCGAGAGCTGCATTTTCCAGTTGCTTCCCTGTTTGTTTATTGCAGGACTTCCGGGTTCCTGGGTCAAAGGACCTGAACTACGGAGGCCGGGGTGGCTTTGTAGCGCCAGTCTCGGGCACGGATTGGTGTGGTTTCATCCAGTTAACATGAATGATGTGTATTGTAAAAAATGTACGCATTTATTGTAACTGGGTATTTTGTTTATGCATGGAAGCTCATTTATTTTTCACACACAGAAAAAAATATAACGAATTCAGGGATGCGCAACAGGCGCATCGGTCTCAACTGAAATGTCAAACGAGTCTCATATTGACAGTAAAGATGATATGTACAGTAAGAATGTGTTAATGTTTTTGTAAAATGATTTAGCATTTCCTATCCATTTATTGGCCAGTTTCACTGTCGAAAAAGCCGTCAGCTTCAGGGGGACTTGGACCCCCCGGCCCCCCACTGGTGCTCCGTCCCAAACCAGGGCCCCGCCCCCTCCGCCACCTTTTAATTTTGAAAAGTAGAGAACCCTGAATAGTTTATGAACTATTGTTACTGCCTAGTGCACTCATGATCTGTTCAAATGCTAAATAATACCCAATGCCAACACCCCAGTGCTGAAATAAGGGCAATTAATTTAATTGCAAGATCAAATCAGATGGTGCCTTTTGGCACAGAGCGAATATCCAAGGTAAACATGAAGCCTTGTACACAGTAAGAACTCACATATGGTGGCACTGGTGGAACTGGACACCCAGTTTTCAGTGAAGTTCACGTTGCACATGTTTGTGCCGCAGCAGCAGAAACGGTACGTGCCATTCTGGATCTGTGACGGCGTGTTGGTCACCACGCAACGGTCGTCATGGCAATCCTGCTGGTCACCAATGTACGTCCAGCAGCCTGTGATCAAATGTTGATGACCGTTAGTAATTAGATCTGAGCAGAAAATGTATACTACTATAACTGTCCGTTCTGAGTGAAAAAAAAAAGAAGTGTGTTCGTTGACCTTGTTTGACCAGGCGAATGTCACCGTCATGGGTTTTTTCCCAGAGACCGTAGCAGCGGCTGCTCTTGCTGCACAGGATGGTGTTGTTCTCCCGCGACACATGCCAATCACCAGCCACGCTCTGTTCATCAAACTGCTGGTGCTGGTCAGTAAACGCACACTCCCTCTCCTCACTCTGGGCAGCTGCAGGGAAAACAAAACCCAGAGAAAGAGAGATAAGCACAAACACCACAGATAATTTGAGCGAACTCACTTTTCCTGTTGGCTGAGTAAGACGCGTTTCTTTCTGTTAAAGATAATCCGACTCAATCAGGAAAGCATTAAAGGAAAACGGACAGCAAATTTTTTTTATCATCACAATTCAATTTCTCTCATTTTATTAAATATCGGAACGCATTTCTGATCGCTATTTTGTCGCTGCTGTCGCAAGTTACGAGTGTTTGAAATACGCTCTGTAATATATCAGTCCATATGTCAAAGCGACGGCCGTAAACGGGATTCGCTGAGACCTGTGCGAGACATCGTAGGACGGAAGTAAAACATACAGCGCAAATCAAACTGACCGACATCTAAAAGACGCGCGCGCCCTCTTTCGAATGCTGACGTGATCAAGCCGGAAGTTTTGTTTGTTTTGATAGCAATCAGGAAAGTTTGAAAAAAGTAGGCAGTGATCATCGTTTAAACTCGTTTTTGTGCAATACTTCGTTTGGAAAACAGTTTTCAAAACGGCGGCACTGACACTTGACGTTTCGAAGTCTTGCACAAGTCTGGTGAAGATCGCGTGGAAAAGCGACGCCTGCCGTCGACCAAACGAACTAAATTCAACACGGATAAAAACCGAACAGGCTGATAAGTATAATATTTAATTGCCGATACGAGTCACGATATAAGGTTACTCAAACCGAAAATGTAATTGAATAACGCGTTAATTAAGAAATAAAACAAGTTTAAAAATGACTTCAGTTCTCCTTTAAAGGGCAAACCAGAGCAAGAGTACAAAATCTTGAATTAAACCAGATATCTGTTGGTGGTCTGAACACCTACAATGATAGCCAAACAATAGAGCACCTGTGTCCTGTTCTGCACCTGCTGAGCCCCATAAGCAAGACGGGGGACGCTTTCAACAAAGTGCTCTGACAATACGAGGTGGGCTGGAACAGCTGGAAGAAAACGCATCCACATCCCTCAGGTGAACCAGATGATCTATAGATGTGCATCAGCAATGAACATTTAAACCACTCGCACTTTTGACTAGGGCTCAATTCTCCGTTAGCGTCCATGCCGCTCAACATGGCTCATTTGTTTCCAGAGAAATAAAAGATGCTTTTAAAGGCAAAAAAAAAAAACACCTCGTGATAAAGGCCCTGTGAAATCGGCCACTCTTATTTCCATACGCAGCCATGTGAGGTTGTCTGGATGCCGATAGCGATCTCTGCTGCAGCTGGCCTACGCTCACTCCACCTGTACAAGCAAATTAATCCGCACACTTTCTCTTTCATTCAGCATTTTTTCCTAAGCTACTCGCGCCCTTCTCCCCCTCATGCCACCCTTCCTTTAACTCTGTCATGCAAATAACCGGGCCAGAGCAAGCGAGAGGGAAAAAAATCGTACTGACAGTCGTTTATTAGCCTGGATGAAGTCATAGAAGTGTGCTATTATATCGGCAACATTCGGACAGTGAGCTGGGGGAGACGGGGCGGGGCTGCTGGACAGTCCGTCCTGTACTCCTCACGCTTTATGAAGACGACTACTTCATAGACGCTGAGAAAGCAGATGGAGCAAAAGAACAAGACATACACATATATGAGAGTGAGAGCGAGAGAGATGGAGGTAGACGGAGATGCATGGCCTCAGGGGAGGGCTTTGTCCGTCTCTCCACAGGAGAGAAGTCTGAAATGGCTGCACCAGCTCCTCCTTACCAGGGTACTGCATCTGCATCACCACCATCCCCCCCCACACCCCCCTTTCTGCACACACACACACACACAAGTGTATGGTGATGGCTTGTCTGACACCACAGGGCTGCTCATTATACAAACTGAGCTTTAATCTACACGAGGAGAAATTCACCCAAGCCACCGCTTCATGGGGGGAGAAAAGCGAGAGAGGGTTAAAAAAGAAAAAAAAAAAAGCACAACCAACTTCTTCCCACTAGACTGCAACTCATATCAACGTAACACGCACACACAGACAGAATGAGAACAAGAAACTGTCCAAGTTTGAGAGGAGGTAGGTGGTTTCAAATACAATTATCAGATTTTTTTTGGCCAATAAACTCAAACTTCTCTTCAAGCTAAGTTTCACCTACTCTATACGACGCCCATTACGTGTCCTGTGCACGCCTGGTCTCTTGACGCTAAGGACAGGTCTATTAATCATTCACTAAACTGGTGACCATAATGAGACAAACCGCAGGACTGGAAATCAAATGAGCACGCGTTAAGGATTTTATATCCTTTCCACTAACCAGTGCAAACTTGCGCAGAAAGGTTTTTACGTGCTGGATGTTCCGCTGACGACGTTTTCAGGAATGCACGACGACCTGACAAAACGTTTTAACCTTATTCTTCGGCATAAAACGATACTTTACATTTTATTTTCGAATTTACCGTCGATATTTCCGAGCGTACTGATATTTCTGCTGTTCAGTCCTGCTCCACCACTTGAGGGGGGTGCAGGGGAAGCAACAAATGACCAGTCCTTGTGTGTGTGTGTGTGTTTACATGCATGTGTGAGTTGGTGAGCTCGAGGCTGTGTCTTTGTTGTGGAAGCAGAGAGGGAGGTTATTAGACTCGACAGTTTCCTGTAATTTGGGTGAAAAGCCATCAGGGAGCTCTGAAGCAGAGGGCTGGAGAACAAGGCAGCTTTCACACAGATGTTGCCGTCCAATCAAAGAGCAGAGAGGGCGCCAAGAAAAACACGCACGACGCCTCTGCTACGGCTCCACCAAAACAGGCTCCGAGTAGCAAAAGGGAGAGTGACTACTGGAGACGGACGGCGCGCAAAACGCAAAGACGTCTTGATCTGTTTCTTATATGCTAGAGCGCTCAAGTCAAAACAAAAAGTCATGAGCTGAACTCCAACCTGCTTTCTGAAAGGCATCACTTCTCCTGCCTGGCTCTAGGGGGCGCAATGCTCTTCCTAACCCTGGGAAGACAGTAAAGTTGATCTGGTTATGGCCAGTAGAAGGGGGGTTGTTTTTATTGTTTTTGGGACAGGGGAGGCAAGCTGTACCGATTCAGCAATGCCCTGCTACTGTTTATGCTCCCGCTCAAGGTTAGCTCTGCCGCAGCTTGAAGATAACGCTAAACTCTGCCTCACTAAGACCTTCAGTCCACCCCCTCCTCCTCCTCCTCCTCGGTTCTTCTGATATTATTTTTTTCCTTTTTCTTTACTATTCAGCAGTCTGCACTGCTTTGTCACAAAAAGTAGTGTCATTTGCTGTATAAAAAAAAAAAAATGATCGGGTATTAAATCTTGATTATTCTGTGCAAGAAACGGAGACAGTGTTTGCCAAAAGGCCAGAGGGCATGTGCCTCTGTGCTTTAGTAAGGGCTGTCTGGGGAGTTGGCACAGGCTTCGTCTCCTGCCACTCTCTCTCCAGGTTGTGGATGTGCCAGGCTGACACTCAGAAGGCTGGCAGCAGGAGGTAGCACTCTTACCGGAGGATAGAGCGGAGACCCTTGATCTGGACTGGGGGAGACAGAAGAATTAAAGGAAGGCGGAATGATGTGCACATCCAGGACCATCTGCTGCCCCACAAGTAATTTTATATCTAACAATAAAGATAGACATGGCACATGATCAGTATTGGGTCGATACCAGAAAAAAAACATTAAAAATAAAATATGGTGGACCGGATGTAGGAGGAAAAAAACTGATCCTATAGCAAAAAAAAAAAAAGGATTTCGAAATGATTTTATTGGAACTGGAAATGTTTTGACCTTATTTTTAGTTAAGACTGATTTTATTATATTTACTGTGCAAGTAAAATCTGCAGGTTTTAAGCCATGCATTTTTTTTTCAAAAATCAATTTTTAAAAGACAAAAACTCAGACGGTATCAGGATCGTTACCAGAAACGTAAAAGTAGCATCATGTCATCTCTCATTAAACGATATCAATACTAAGAAGGTAATTCAGCTGGTTTTTCATTGTTTTTTCCTCACAGCAAAGCAGTGGAGAAATATTACGAAAAACTAAATCCAGACTTTTATATTCAATTTTATTTTTACAAGTTTCGAAATAAAAGGGAACTGAAGTCATTTTTAAACTTGCTTTATTTCTTAATTACGTTTTCGGTTTTATGAACCTAATATCGTGACTCGTATTGGCGTATTATATTACGCTTATCGGCATGTTCGGTTTTTAGCCATGTCGAATGTAGTTCGTTTGGTCCACGGCAGGCGTCGCTTATCCGGTGATCTTTACGAGACTTGTGCGAGACTTCAAACGTGAAGTGTCAGCGCCGCCATTTTGAAAACTGTTCACACAACGACCAGGTCACCATATCATTCCAATTTAGAGATTTGCCAGCTTCATCAGTGATGAGATTATTCCATAC